>CM071930.1:24773336-24924286 GCA_016081115.2 Rehmannia glutinosa
ATTTAGCCCCGTTTTGTAAAAACCAACACTTTTCGGGTTAAAAATTGAATAAATAAATATCCCGACCTTGAAAAATTATGATGTCAGTTCCTAAATCCTCCAAATTGTCCAGAGATTCAGGTTTTTAAAGTTTTGAGGTCGAGTTTTTGTAAAATTCTCACATTGGCCACAAATTTGTAAAAATTGCCATTTCGGACCTTAAGTTTAAAATATTCGGAACTCACAAACCGGAAGGGCTTTTAATGTGAGTCCAGTTGGAAAATGTCACTAAGGTTGGTAGGATATTGGGACAAAAGCAGTTTTTAAAAGAAATAAGTGTAGGTCCTTTAACTTTTGAAAATATCATTTTGTCCCATTTTGAAATAATTGCCTTTAAGGCTTTTAGGGGTCCAATTGTTATGAAATTTGAACCTTGGGTCCAAAATATAATTAAGTTATAGTTAAGTTAGTATTTCCAGGTGCATGGGCTGCGTAAGTCCTGGAAATTACATTTGGGTCCTCAAGTTTAATCTTTTACACTTTTAAATACAAACCGATAAGCCTAAATCTCTCATGGCATAATTCAACTAGTTTGAAATTTCTGATAATATTTCCTTCATATTTTATCCCACGAATGAACATGTCACGCCCCAAACGGGACGCGACGATGATTCACAACTTAAATACAAATAACTATACAGTCTAGACAATTAACAACGAGAACCCAAGGAAACAGAGTCTAAATAGCAACGGAAATAAAATAACGAGTACATCTTACAGTCCACAACATCCACAATCCACATTACATCCTCGAAAATCAACCAACGATAACAACTTAAAAGTCAAAGGGTCCTACGCCCTTCAGTTAAAAATCGGAATGAAAAGAAAATAAAATAGTCCTACAGCAATCAAAAGAAATGAGTCCATCAATAACAACAAGAAGTAGTAAATCCAATAAGCGGAGTACAAAGGCTCAATCAAGGCGGTTCAACATCTTCAACGAAGTCTGATCTAAAGGTTAGAAAAAGTGGGGATGAGAGAAATCTCAATGGATGGGGTGATCGTGTGCAAGTGTGGCGATATATATAGTTAATGCGAGAAAACATTATATGAAAACGCGTGAGTATGATGCATGAATTCACACATCCCAAGCGTCGTGATAAATATATTTAAGTAATATACTTATACAATTCAAGAAAAAGCGATTCATGGTCACACAGCACTATGTGATTCGGTCAAAGACAGATCATTGCGACGGAAATGTAACGCCAATCCCATGCAAGGCGGATAATGGTTGCGCGACGGATTTGTAGCGCCAACCAATGCAAAACAAGTAGCGGTTGCGTATGGATTTGTAGCGCCAACCAATGCAAAACAAGTAGCGGTTGCGTCACGGATTTGTAGCGCCAACCAACGGGTCCGATAACTCCGGAATCGTGTGGATCGAGACAAGCGATTCCTTCGTTCTTCCTTGTAACTCCCGAGCAAGATGGTCCAAGACTGTCACCTTATCGCTCAGAGGCAAAGACAAATCCACAAAAGAGAGCTAGCTAGCCCGAATTGTCATAATCATGATTATACCTCAAGTACTATGACCGCTTTCCTTGGACAAACTCCGTCCCTCGATTGCGGGATTAGGGCGATGGGGCGGGAAGAGTGGAATAGCGGCCGAGCTGCCGGTTCCATCCCCGACGTATCCATTCCGATTTGTGAGCTCGACACACCAAGTTGACTCAGCAGAAAGTAAATACAATCTGCGATCAACCAGCAAATCAGTATGATTGATTTAGGAAGCGATTCGGGAAAATTTTTGAAACTCGAGTAGCAATATGCCGTTGGTGGAGTTATTTGGATGAAGATGATTATCGGAAAGATAAGCAATCTTCGATATCTTGAAAGTTTAGGTAGAACATAAGTCCCGTTATAGATTCAAAACCGAAAGACGAGGAAGTTGCCCCGCGATTGGGTATTAATCGGTTGAATCGGTCCGATAAGTCAAGGGTTTTGAGAAAATAAAATACCTTAATTAAATCTCCAAGTTAGAGGGTCCAGGGCTATTTTAGTAAAAGGGAAAATAATTTGAGTTAGGTCCTTTATAAAAGAATAATTTCAATTTAGCCCCGTTTTGTAAAACCAACACTTTTGGGGTTAAAAATTGAATAAATAAATATCCCGACCTTGAACAATTATGATGTCAGTTCCTAAATCCTCCAAATTGTCCAGAGATTCAGGTTTTTAAAGTTTTGAGGTCGAGTTTTTGTAAAATTCTCACATTGGCCCCAAATTTGTAAAAATTGCCATTTCGGACCTTAAGTTTAAAATATTGGGAACTCACAAACCGGAAGGGCTTTTAATGTGAGTCCAGTTGGAAAATGTCACTAAGGTTGGTAGGATATTGGGACAAAAGCAGTTTTTAAAAGAAGTAAGTGTAGGTCCTTTAACTTTTGAAAATATCATTTTGTCCCATTTTGAAATAATTGCCTTTAAGGCTTTTAGGGGTCCAATTGTTATGAAATTTGAACCTTGGGTCCAAAATATAATTAAGTTATAGTTAAGTTAGTATTTCCAGGTGCATGGGCTGCGTAAGTCCTGGAAATTGCATTTGAGTCCTCAAGTTTAATCTTTTACACTTTAGTCCCTCAATTTTAGAAAATTTACTTTCCAAGCCCTAAACACTTGGATTTTTGGAATACATTTAAAATATATCATTTCCAGTACCTTAAGAATAAAAGTTTCAAAATTTAAAGTTAAGGTCTGATACAATTTTAAAATTTGCAATGTAGCCCTTAAATTTTCAAAATTTCACAATCTAGTCCTTGGGCTTTTAAAGGTTGATTTTATTTATCTAAAAACTCTTAAAACTTTATTAAAATGTCCAAAAGTCATTTTTGAACCTGAGTACAGTCCCAAAATTCGAAATTTGCAGAGGGGTTCTTTAACTTTCATTTTCTTGCAATTTAGTCCACCAACTTTCCATTTTTACATTTTTAAGTCCAAAATTGAAATTTAATCAATTATGCTCGACTTGTCCAGGTTATAAGTCATCCAAAACATGAATTTTAAAGATCATATACATGCATATCCAATACATACAAGAATTCATTAAATAAACATTAAATTGCACATGCATGCACCTAAAATTCAATAAATAGCAATTTTGAGCAACTCTTGAGAATTTTCATGATTTGATACATAAAATTGACATGCAATACATAGATTATATATCTCAAGGCTCATAATCAAAATTTCTACATGCAATTTAATAAAAACACCTAATAGTTGGAAAGTATTTTTTCCACCCACCTTAAAATTGGAAATTGTGAAATAAAAGGATAAATTTCACAATTTTTGGATGAGGCTTCTTAGGTCAGCCCCTAAGTCAAGAAATATCAAAAATTTGATGTTTGAAAAATGAGAAAAAATTAAGGAGAAAAAGAAGGAGATAAGAAAATGAGAAAGACTACACTTTACCTTGTGTAGTAGGTGATTGGAGACTAGTTGAAGCTTTAAATTTGGAATTTTTGGTTCAACTCCAAAATCACCTAAGGTCAGCCCCTATTTCTCAAAAATGAAAAAGGGGTGTTAAAATTTGAAAAAAATAGAAAGGAGAGGAAAGAAGGGTTATAGTGTCCAATTCTTACCTTGTAGTCCAATTTTCTCTACTAGTTCTTCTTCAAGTCTTCAAGTTTCACCACCATGCATGCATGTCTCCAAGTGGTCTTCTAAGTACCTCAAAATCCAAAATATAAACTTAAGTTAAAAGAAGAAGTTGATGAGTAGAAAGAATTTAAGTTGAATTTGAGGAGTGAAATTTCTTACATTGAGAAAGAGGGTGTTCGAATTTTTGAGTTTTAAGTGGTAAGATTGTTTGTTTTGGTTTGGATGTTTGAAGAAAGAAGTATGTTTGATGTTAGGAAGAAGATGTTCTTGGAGTTATGAAGATGGGTTTGAAGATGTGAAGGACTTGTGTTTGAATATTTGAAGATATGAAGAAGGGGTACTTGAAGATATGAAGAACTTATGTTGAAGATTTGAAGATGTGAAGAGTTGGTGTTTGAAGGTTTGAAGATATGAATGATTTTGTGTTTGAAGATTTGAAGATGTGAATGAATTTTAGAGAGAGGTTAGAGAGAAGGAGGGGAAAAGGTTTGAGAATTAAAATGTGTTGGATGAAAAATGAATTTTTGTGTAAAAATTGCCATTATGGCCGTCCACCATGGGGGGGGGAGAGAGGAATTTTTTTGTTCAATTTGTGTCTTGCATTTTGCCTCTTGCATGGGGAACAATTTGGAGGTCAAAGGTATGGGCATGAGATGGTTTGAATGGAATGTTGGAATACTTCCAACATGTTGGCAAAATTAATAATAAAGAATTAATGTAAGAGATGATGTGTATAATGTTTGAATTAATGGTATAATTATACACAAGATGACTAATATAAGGTGTAGGTGTACAAGAGTTGGATGATATTTTTACTCCAAAAATATCATCATGGCCGTCCATACTAAGGGCTTTATGGTAATTCCATATTTTTTTTGTCCCAAATTTGATGATAATAGATGAAATATATCAATCTCCAAAATAATTAGTGATTTCTTTGATCACTTATAAGTCTCATGATCACTTAATTTAAATCAAAATCTTAATTCTATAAGGTAAAAGTATCTAAAATAAATAGTCTCTTAAAATTCTAAGGTGACTAATAAATACAAAAATAGTAATAATGATCAATCAAGTGATCATAAATGTAAAATAGAATTAATGAAGATCATGATCACAAGTAATAAATGAAATGAAATAAAATACAAAATATATATATTATTAATAATTACCCGTCAAAGTGACGCGGTAAAATAGTCGATCAAATACATAGACGACAATAAGAATTAATTATGAGCTCGGAAAAATCAGGGTTTCACATCCTCCCCTCCTTAAAAGAATTTGGTCCCCAAATTCTCTTCAGAATAGTTCTGTATATTGATTCCTCATGTCTTCTTCCATCTCCCACGTTGCGTCTTCGTCTCGGTTGTGGTTCTGCCACACCACTTTAACCATCGGAATTTCTCTTTTACGCAACTGTCGTATCTGCCGATCAATGATCCGGATCGGCCTCTCGGTGTAGGATAGATTTTCCATTAGAGGAGGAGTATCTTGAGTGATGATATGCTCGGGATCTGGTTGATACTTCTTCAATCTCGATACGTGGAATACATCGTGCATTCCCGCATATGGTGCAGGTAACTCGAGTCGGTAGGCTAACTTCCCGATCCTTTGTAAAATCTTGTAAGGTCCAACATATCTCGGACTTAACTTGTCTCCTTTCTTCAGATTGATCAATCCTTTCCGTGGTGAGAGTCTGAGAAATACTTCATCTCTGACTTCAAATTCCAAATCCTTTCTTCTCTTGTCCACATAACTCTTTTGGCGGCTCTGAGCTGTGCGAATCCGCTCCTTGATCAACTTGATCTTCTCCATGGCCTCCTGAACTAAGTCGACCTTTGGAATCAAGGGCGACTTTCGTTTCTCTTTCGGAGTCCATTGGTCGTCAATCTCCCAGTGTAGTGGGGATCTACATTTTCGCCCATATAATGCCTCGTAGGGTGCCATCCCAATCGTGGCCTGATTGTAAGTCCAAGCGGCTACGATAATCTAGAGAGGGGTGAATATATTATCTCCATCTTTTCAATTTTACCCTCCTTTTCAAACCGAATGCTCAAAGACAATAATAAAGGTGCGGAATGTAAACAACACACGTCGATTTAAAGAGGTTCAACCCACCTAGGGCCTAATCCTCTACCACCCCAGTATATCCGGGATGGATTTCAAAAAGAAAAAAAGATTTTATTAATTACCAAAATTAATACAACACCTTGAAGAGCACCACACTTTTCTTCAACACCACCTTTGAGATTACCACAATCTCTCTTGAAGATTACCACAATCTCCAACGGCACCTTGTGAAGATTACCACAATCTTCAACCTTGAAGAATACCAAATTCTTCAACACCTCAACAAGAAGATTACCACAATCTTCTCACACCTAACACCTAGATCACCCAAGTGTGTTCTTACCACAAGAACACTCACAAGGATATCTTGTGTTGAATGATTACCCAAAAATCCAAGATTACAACTCGATAATGAATTATACAAAGTGCAAGTGTAATCAAGAATAGCCTAGACCTCAAGGATGTGAAAGTGATAATCTAGGCAAATTACAACAAGAATAATAACAATGAAAGACCAAGTGTTTACTTGAGTATATCTTGTTGTGTTGTGTTGTTCTCTCTTCTTGTTGTGCTTCAAATCTTCCTCTATTAATAGGAGATGATTGATACTTGATAGGCTCCTCTTGGAATCTGATATCTACAAAACAATTTCAATTAAAATCAAGATTATAGTGTTAGAAATCAATTCCACAATTTAGGGAAAAGCATGTCACGCACAACGGTTAGAATTTTGCTGTCAAACCATGGGGCGACCGGTCGCACAGAAATAGAGTTTGAAATAATCATATCAACATTTACATAGGGCGACCGATCGACGTAGGGTTCGACCGGTCGTCCCCTATGTTGGCCGGTCGCACAAACTAAAAAATCGAAGGGCAGGAGTTCTGTTTC
The DNA here is from genome assembly GCA_016081115.2 of Rehmannia glutinosa. Lineage (NCBI taxonomy): Eukaryota > Viridiplantae > Streptophyta > Magnoliopsida > Lamiales > Orobanchaceae > Rehmannia > Rehmannia glutinosa. The sequence continues at coordinate 24,779,937 of CM071930.1, forward strand.
AATTTTTGCTCTCAGGTACCGGTCGCCCTATAGGTCGGCCGACGTCGTCACGGCCGGTCCTATAGGGGGTGACCGCCACCCTCACCATTTTTCGCAAACATGAAGTTTTTGTTTTGCACAACTTTCAGGTACGGGTTGCCCTATACGGCGACCGGTTGACCTAAAAACAAAAATTTTGTCCAATTTTATATCGAAAATAAATTTCAAGAAATACTCCGAAAAATAGTGAAAACATTTTAAACCGATCGGGAGTATTTATGTCACGCCCCAAACGGGACGCGACGAACGATCCACAACTTAAATGCAATAACCAAACAGTCCAGATAAATCTCAACGAGAACCCAATGAAATAGAGTCAATAGCAGCGGAGTAAAAAATAAGTACAATTTACAACTTATAGTCCACAATATCCATAATCTAAATTACATACCCGATATGATCTAAAGATAACAACTTAAAAGTCAAAGGGTCCTACGCCCTTAAATTACAGTCAAAGAGAGAAAAGAGTAGCAGGATAAATGGAAGTCCAACATCAGTAAAAGTACATGAAATAAGAACAATCATCAGTAAAAAGGTGCAAGATCGACAGGCAGGGCGATGGTCATCAATCTGTGGCCGGTTCGACATCTTCAATATAGTCCCCATCTAAGGTTAGAAAACAGGTGGGGATGAGACAGAAATCTCAGTGGATGGGGTGATCGTGTGCAAGTGTGGCGCAATATAGTTAATGTGAGAAAACTTTATTTATGAAAACGCGTGAGTATGATGCATGGATTCACACACGATTCATAGCGTCGTGATAAAATATTTAAATAATATACTTATACGATTCAAGAAAAGCAGATTCATGGTCACACAGGCACTATGTGATTGATCAAGACAGGTAGGATTGCGTGCGGAAGTGTAACGCCAATCCTATGCAAGGCAAATAATGGTTGCGTCACGGATTTGTAGCGCCAACCAATGCAAAAACAGGTAGCGGTTGCGTGCGGAAATGTAACGCCAACCAAAATGGGCGATAACTCCGGAATCGTGTGGATCGACAGCGATTCCTTCGTTCTTCCTTGTAACTCCCCGTCAAGTATGGTCCAAGACCGGCACCTTATCGCTCCGTAGGCAAAGACAAAATCCACAGTGAAGCTTGCAAGGCTCGGATCTGTCATAATCATGATTATACCTTAGTACTACGACCCGCTTCCCTTGGACAAACTCCGTCCCTCAGTTGCGGGATTAGGGCGATGGGCGGAAGAGTGGAATAGCGGCCGAGCTGCCGGTTCCATCCCCGACGTATCCATTCGATTGTGAGCTCGACACACCAAGTTGACTCAAAGGGAAAGTAATTACAATTACAGGCAGTTAACTAGGCAGTCGAGTATTATTGATTCAGGGAAGTAGTTTAGGAAAATTTTTGAAAATTCGCGAGTAACAATTTTGGCGTTGGTGGAGTTTTTGGATGAAGATGATTATCGGAAGGATAAGCAACCTTCGATATCTTGAAAGATTAGGTGGGACATAAGTCCCGTTATAGATTCAACTCACAAGGCGAGGAAGTCGCTCCGCGATCGGGTGTTAATCGGTCAAATTGATCTGATAAGTCAAGGGTTTTTGGGAAAGTAAAATACTTAAATTAAATCTCCAAGTCAAAGAGTCCAGGGCTATTTTAGTAAAAGAGAAAATAATTTGAGTTAGGTCCTTTATAAAAGAAAAATTGTAATTTAGCCCCGTTTTGTAAAAACTAACACTTTTGGGGTTAAAAATTGAATAATTAAATATTCCAACCTTGAAAAATTACGAGGTCAGTTGCTAAATTCTCCAAATTGTCCAGAGATTCAGGTTTTGAGGTCGAGTGTTTATAAAAATCTCACATTGGCCCCAAATTTGTAAAAATTGCCAATTCGGACCTTAAGTTTTAAAAATTCGGAACTCACAAACCGGAAGGGCTTTTAATGTGATTCCAGTTGGAAAATGTCACTACGGTTAGTAGAATATTGGGACAAAAGCAGTTTTTAAAAGAAATATGTGTAGGTCCTTTAACTTTTGAAAATATCATTTTTGTCCCATTTTGAAATAATTGCCTTTAAGGCTTTTAGGGGTCCAATTGTTATGAAATTTGAACCTTGGGTCTAAAATATAATTAAGTTAAAGTTAAGTTAGTATTTACAGGTGCATGGGCGGCATAGGTTCTGGAAATTTCATTTGGGTCCTCAAGTTTAGTATTTTACACATTAGTCCCTCAATTTTAGAAAAATTGTTTTCCAAGCCCTAACCACTTGGATTTTTTGAATACTTTTAAAATATGAAATTCCCAGTACCTTAAGAGTAAAAATTTCAAATTTTAAAGTTAAGGTCTGGTACATTTTTAAAAATTGCAAAGTAGCCCTTAAACTTTCAAAATTTTGCAATCTAGTTCTTGGGCTTTTAAAGGTTGATTTTATTTATCTTAAAACTATTAAAACTTTATTAAAATGTCCAAAAGTCATTTTTGAACCTGAGTACAGTCCCAAATTTCGAAATTTGCAGAGCGGTCTTTTAACTTTTATTTTCTTGCAATTTAGTCCACCAACTTTCCATTTTTACATTTTTAAGTCTAAAATTGAAATTTAATCAAGATAACTAAATGATGTTACAAAGTCTTTTTTTTCACTTTCATTTTTTACACATGCAATGTGCCAGTATAAATACTATTTCAGTTGTTGAGGCCATACAATTTCAAAAATAGAATTACATCGGTGAAATTATTCATTTATGAAGTATTCTTCACAAAAGAAAAAAAAATGTCAAATCTTTTTTTCTTGATCAATCAGAAAATTCAGATATCAAAGCATCAAATAAAGCCACAAACATACCAAAATAGTCCATCCACATGGACTGAAAGTCTTGCAATGGTGAATCTTCAGTAGTAGCCACATCACATCAACATATGACCTCTTCTCACATCTAAATAAGTTACTAAAGCAGATTGAGGCATCAACTAAGGATGAAACATTGATCAAAGTTGCACGCTCGATCCACCCAGATATTTCTAATGATACTACATGAGGACATGATAGGAATACACGGTTGCTCCCCGCTCTCAGACTAAGCATCAGCTTCTTCAAGTTTGGGTTTTCAGACTTCAACTGGCTCAAGCCATAACAATCAACCATAGATAGATCTTCAAGAAACGGGCATCCAAGTAATATTCTTTCCATTGCTTCATCACTCAATGAAACCTCATAAAGAAATAAAACTCTCAGTGCTGGCAAATTTATTTTTTCGCATGATCTAAAGTCACAAGCAGCCAGTCGTAGTTCTTTAAGTAATTACTCCTGAAAACATCGGGTAGCTTATAAAATTGTTCCAAATAGCTACAACCCTTAAAATTGAGATCCAAAACCTTGACCTTTCTGCTTATTGCATAACCAACTAGTTTCTCTATCTGGTATGCAGCAGCCTTCTCTTTCTCCAGCTCCTGTCTTTCGAAAGCTCCAACATCCAGATGATCAAGTTGGAATTTTTGGTTCAACTCCAAAATCACTTAAGGTCAGCCCCTATTTCTCAAAAATGAAAAAGGGGTGTTAAAATTTGAAAAAATAGAAGGAAGAGGAAAGAAGGGTTCTAGTGTCCAATTTTTATCTTGTAGTCCAATTTTCTCTACTAGTTCTTCTTCAAGTCTTCAAGTTTCACCACCATGCATGCATGTCTCCAAGTGGTTTTCTAAGTACCTCAAAATCAAAAATTCAAGCTTATATTAAAAAGAGAAGGTGATGAGTAGTAAGAATTTAAGTTGAATTGAGGAGTGAAATTTCTTACCTTGAAATAGGGGTGTTCGAATTTTTTGGTTTTTAAGTGGTAAGATTGTTTGTTTTGGTTTAGATGTTTGAAGAAAGAAAGTATGTTTGATGTTAGGAAGAAGATGTTCTTGAAGATATGAAGATGGGTTTGAAGATGTGAAGGACTTGTGTTTGAATATTTGAAGATGTGAAGAAGGGGTACTTGAAGATATGAAGAACTTATGTTGAAGATTTGAAGATGTGAAGAGTTGGTGTTTGAAGGTTTGAAGATATGAATGAATTTTGTTTGAAGGTTTGAAGATGTGAATGATTTTTAGAGAGAGATTAGAGAGAAGGAGGAGAATTAGCTTGAGAATAAATGTGTTAGATGAAAAATGAGATGAATTTTTGTGTAATAAGGCCATTTGGCCGTCCACCATGGTAGAGAGGGGGAGGAATTTTTTTGATTAATTTTGTGTCTTGTAATTTGTCTCTTGCATGGAGACAATTTGGTAGTCAAAGGTATGGGTCAAATTGGAATGTTGAGAGGAATAAGAAGAATGTTGGGAATAATAGAATATGTTGGGGAATTTAATGATATAAAATTGAGGTATAAGATAATGTGTATAATGTTTGAGTTAATGGTATAATTATACACAAGATGACTAATATAAGGTGTAGGTGTATAAGAGTTGGAATATATTTTTACTCCAAAATTTCCATGTTGGCCGTCCACTATGAGGGCATTATGGTAATTCCATATATATATATTTTTTTGTCTCAAATTTGATGATAATAGATGAAATATATCAATCTCCAAAATAATTAGTGATTTCTTTGATCACTTATAAGTATCATGATCACTTAATCTAAATCAAAATCTTAATTCTATAAGGTAAAAGTCTCTAAAATAAATAGTCTCTTAAAATTCTAAAGTGACTAATAAATACAAAAAATAGTATTAATGATCAATCAAGTGATCATAAATGAGGAATAGAATTAATAAATATCATGATCACAAGTAATTAAATAAAACGAAATAAAATACAAAATGTATATATTATTAATAATTACCCGTCAAAATGACGCGGTAAAATAGTCGATCAAAAGTATAAACGACAATAAGGATCAATTAATAGCTCGGAAAAATCGGGGCTTTACAATTTAGACAACATTTGAAAACATAGTTTGGATGTAAAAACCCATTGATACAAAATCATTAAATGTGTTGTCCAATTTTTGTCGAAAATAAAACTTGAAGAAATACTCCGGAAAATATTAAAACCATTTTAAATCATTTAGGAGTATTTGGACAACCTTTAAAACCATTGTTTTGGTATAAAAACAAAATCATCAAAATCATGATAAAACCATTTATCAAACACTGATAACTGTTATTGTAGGCGAACTCGGCTAATGGTAAGTGCGAATCCCAACTTCCTTGAAAATCCAATGTGCAGGCTCGCAGCATATCCTCAAGGGTTTGGATTGTTCGCTCAGACTGTCCATCGGTTTGTGGATGTGCTGTTGTGCTAAAACTTAGCAAGGTACTCAATTCCTCGTGCAAGCACTTCCAAAATATGGAGACAAACCTCGAGTCTCTGTCGGATACTATGTCGACTGGTACTCCATGCAGTCGAATGATTTCTCGGATATAAATCTGTGCAAGTTTCTGCAAGCTATCAGTTTTCTTGATGGGTAAAAAGTGTGCAGATTTCGTGAGTCGGCCTACAACTACCCAAATAGCATCCTGGCCTCCTCTGGTGTTTGGTAGATCCGTCACGAAGTCCATCGTTATGTGTTCCCATTTCCACTCGGGAAATTCTCAGTAGTTGTAGTAAACCATATGGTCGTTGGTGTTCTGCTTTTACTTGGTGACAAGTCAAACATCTCGCAACGAATTCCGCTACCTGGTTCTTCATGTTTACCCACCAATAACTCCGTTTCAAATCCTTATACATCTTGTTTCCTCCAGGATGTATAGTGTATTTTGAACGGTGTGCCTCTGCTAGGATTCTATACCTAATCTGCTCGTCATTCGGTACACACACTCGATTCCAGAATCTGATAACTCTATCTTCAGGTACCGAGAATTCTGATCTTTCTCCTTTAAGTATCTTTTCCTTCAGTTTTTGAAGATGTGCATCTTTCTCTTGTGCTTCTTTGATCTCTTTCAGTAGATCGGGTTTAACCAAAATGTTAGCACACAAAATCTGAGTATTGGTTCTCGTCAGATTCCAATTGCTCAGCTCTTCTAATGATTCCCACTTTCGAATCATAAGCCTGGCTAAGCTCGCCTTTCTGCTTAGAGCATCTGCTACGACGTTAGCTTTCCCAAGATGGTATTGAATATCAAAGTGATAGTCCTCAATCAACTCCATCCATCTCTGTTGCCTCAGATTGAGGTCTTTCTGGGATAATAGATACTTCAAGCTCTTATGATCCGTGAAAACCGTGAATGTTGCTCTGTAGAGATAGTGTCTCCATTTCTTTAACGCGAAAACTATCGCTGCCAATTCCAAGTCATGCGTTGGATAATTGGCTTCATACGGCTTGAGCTTTCGTGATGCGTCGCGATAACCTTTCCTTCCCGCATGAGCACCTTTGCTCCTAGTCCTTCTTTTGATGCATCATTTGAGCGACAAAGTTTTTGTTCCCTTTGGAAGGGCTAAGCTTCGAGCCGTAGTAAGTCATTTCTTGACTCTTGGAAACTCACCTCGCATTTGTCATTCCACTCAAACTTGACATGCAGGTTAGTCGAGTGAGTGGTCCGGCTATCTTGGAGAAATCCTGGATAAATCTTCGATAATATCCAACTAGTCTAGGAAACTCTCGATTTTAATTCTGACTCGGGTTGTTTCCATTCAACCACTATCTGTACCTTCGAAGGATCTACTGCAATCCCGGTGTAAGATACTACGTGTCCCAAGAACGCGACTTCACTAAGCTAAAATTCGCACTTGCTGAATTTGGCATACAACTTATGCTCTCGTAGTGTCTCCAAAATGATTTTGAGGATAGCGTTCATGCTCTTCTCTAGACTTAGAGTATACGAGTATGTCATCAATGAATATCACTACGAATTGATCTAAATAAGGTTGGAAGACTCGATACATCAGGTCCATAAATGCTGCTGGTGCATTCGTCAAACCGAAAGGCATCACTACAAACTCGTAGTGTCCATATCGGTTTGAAATGCAGTTTTGGAAATGTCTTCTTCGCGGATCTTCAGTTGGTAATATCCTTGTTGTAAATCAAACTTCGAGTACACCGTTGCTCCTTGAAGTTGATCAAATAGTTCGTCTATCCTCGGGAGGGGATATTTGTTCTTGATGGTCACGCTATTAAGACCACGATAATCTATACACAGCCTTAATGTGCCATCTTTCTTCTTGACAAACAGCACATGTGCTCCCCATGGAGACGTACTCGGTCGGATAAATCCCACATCCATCAGTTTCTGTAATTGCATCTTCAACTCTTGTAACTCAAGAGGAGCCATTCTATATGGGGTTCTAGCGATCGGGGCAGTCCCTGGTAACACTTCGATGGTGAACTCGACTTCCCTATCTGGAGGGACAGTGGTGAGTTCTTGTGGAAATACATCCGTGTATTCTGATACTATATGTACTTGGTTAATGTGTGTATCAACCGTGGGTTTGTTAATTACAAACGCCAAGTACCATTGAGCCCCTCTAGTGATCGCCTTCCTCGCTTTCATTGCTGAAATGATTGGGGCAATCTTAACTCGTGCCCTACCCGAAATTTCCACTTCGGGTTTTTCGGGTTCACATAGCTAAATGGACTTGTTATGGCAGTCCATTCGTGTATGGTGTGCAGACAACCAGTTCATTCCCAATATCACGTCGTATTCGGATATAGGTAATAGGATGCGTTGATCCAGGGTCGAACAATATTTTAGCATAGTGGTTAGATACTAGAAGCGTACCTTCCACCACGTCTGTTTCCTCCAGAGCCTCCTGCCCGGCTAGTGCAAACGCTCGAGCGGGCATCCTTGCCCGATTATCCTGGCCATTTCCCAGCTTCTGCAGCTGCGTTTGTTTGGTTCGGTCCTCGTACTTCGGGCAATCTTTCAGCTGAGGCTGATTACTACCACAGCGCAAACACCTTCCTTGTTTACGCCAACAGTCATTGGTAGTATGTCCCGGTTTCTGGCAATATGCACACAATTGACCCGGCTTTCCTTGTACTGGTCCTTTTCCCTTATCTATCTTATTAATTGGTCCCTTCTGAAACTTAGCAGGCGGTTTAGATGGCTGTCCCACAGCTATCCTCTTAAGACTGTTCGATGGCCTACTATCTTTCTTTCATCAATACGGTTGATCGACTCAATGCGGAGAGTGCCTTTTACCGCGGCCGAGTAGGTTGTCGATTCAACGATCACGATTGTTTAAGTTCGCTTCAATCCTCGAGTGAACTTGTAAAGCTTATCCTCTTCAGTGCTGATTGTCCCAGAGCATACTTGGACAATCGGTGAAATTCCAACTCGTACTGAGCTACAGTCATGTTCCCTTGTCTCAATATGTGGAATTCACCTCGGCGCGCCTCTTTCACAACATGTGGATTATACTGTCCATTGAACTCGGCCAAGAAGTTTCCCATGTTGCAGCTACCGGTCTGTTCCACCTTATTTCAACGCCCTCCACACGGTCTCTCTAGCTGCCGATTCGCAGGCGAAATATGGCGAGTGTGACTTTATGCTCATTTGAGTATTGCAGAGCATTGAAGATATTCTCCAATTTCTCTACCCATTCTTCTGCCTTCAAATCGTCCGGCTCTCCTAAGAAGGCTGGTGGGTCGAACCGTAGAAATCGCTCCAACGTGCGATCGTTCGCCTCTCTGGCGGGTTCGGGAGCACGAGGTTGAGGCTCTGCCTATTGCCTCATGAAAACTAGTATTTGTTGTAGGGCCTGCACAGTCAAGTTGTCCCCTGCAGCAGGTGGAGGAGGCGGTGGTAATTCAGGGGAGGGTACCCGATCCGGGCACGCGTCGTCATCCCCTCGTGGAACGCGGCGAGGTCTCCCACGTCCTCGATGTTCGGCCATTCTGTATCTTGAAGCGTTAGTTGCGATTCACGAGTAGATGAATACAATAATTATTCGCATAAAGCAAGTTATATCGCAGGGAAAGTAACAACAAAACTAAGGCGGATCAGTCATAGGTAGAGGAAAGATAAGGAGAGAGTAAGGAAAGAATGAATAAAGGAAATCAGTCAAGAATCAACTAAGTCAAGACAAGTATGACCATGGAATCTCAAAATATGCGTTCTAACTTAGTTCAAACATCAATAAGGCGGTTCTATGCCAATTTGAAATCGATTTCACACTTAATTGGTCAAGTCGCAGTACTACCCAAAACACAGACCGAGGGTCCTATCCTGGGTCAGCTCGGTGTAAGTTTCCATCTTACTAGCCGAGCTCTGATACCACTCTAACTGTCACGCCCCAAATGGGATGCGACGACGATCCACAACTTAAATACAAATAACTATACAGTCTAGACAATTATCAACGAGAACCCAATGAAACAGAGTCTAAATAGTAGCGGAAATAAAATAACGAGTACATCTTACAGTCCACAACATCCACAATCAAAATTACATCCTCGAAAATCAACCAACGATAACAACTTAAAAGTCAAAGGGTCCTACGCCCTTCAGTTACAAACCGGAATGAAAATAAAATAAAATAGTCCAACAGCAATCAAAAGAAATGAGACCATCAATAACAACAAAAAGTAGTAAATCCAACAAGCGGAGTACAAAGGCTCAATCCAAGGCCGGTTCAGCATCTTCAACGAAGTCCTCATCTAAAGGTTAGAAAACAGGTGGGGATGAGACATAAATCTCAGTGGATGGGGTGATCATGTGCAAGTGTGGCAATATATATAGTTAATGCGAGAAAAGAGTTATATGAAAACGCGTGAGTATGATGCATGAATTCACACACAGTCCACAAGCGTCGTGATAAATATATTTAAGTAATATACTTATACAGATTCAAGAAAATAGTTCATGGTCACAGAAACTATAGATTTGCGGAAATGTAACGTCAATCCCAAGCAAGCGAGATAATGGTTGCGTATGGATTTGTAAGCGCCAACCAATGCAAAACAAGTAGCGGTTGCGTCTGCGATTTGTAGCGCCAACCAATGCAAAAACAAGTAGCGGAAATTAACGGATTTGTGGCGCCAACCAAATGGGTCCGATAACTCGAATCGTGTGGATCGAGGCAGCGATTCCTTCATTCTTCCTTGTAACTCCCGAGCAAGATGGTCCAAGACCTATCACCTTATCGCTTTGTAGGCAAAGACAAATCCAGGTAGAGAGCTAGCTAGGCCGGATTGTCATAATCATGATTATACCTCAAGTACTACGACCCGCTTCCCTTGGACAAACTCCGTCCCTCGATTGCGGGATTAGGGCGATGGGGGTAGGAAGAGTGGAATAGCGGCCGAGCTGCCGGTTCCATCCCCGACGTATCCATTCCGATCGTGAGCTTGACACACTAAGTTGATTTCAGCGCAGAAAAAGTAAATACAAGTACATGCATCAACCACAAATGAGTATGATTGATTCAGGGAAGCAGTTCAAGAAAATTTTTGAAACGCGAGTAGCAATATGGCATTGGTGGAGTTATTTGGATGAAGATGATTATCGGAAAGATAAGCAATCTTCGATATCTTGAAAGTTTAGGTGGAACATAAGTCCCGTTATAGATTCAAAACCGAAAGACGAGGAAGTCGCCCCGCGATTGGGTATTAATCGGTTGAATCGGTCTGATAAGTCAAGAGTTTTGAGAAAATAAAATAACTTAATTAAATCTCCAAGTCAGAGGGTCCAGGGCTATTTTAGTAAAAGGGAAAATAATTTGAGTTAGGTCCTTTATAAAAGAAAATTTTCAATTTAGCCCCGTTTTGTAAAAACCAACACTTTTGGGGTTAAAAATTGAATAAATAAATATACCGACCATGAAAAATTATGAGGTCAGTTCCTAAATCCTCCAAATTGTCCAGATATTCAGGTTTTTAAAGTTTTGAGGTCGAGTTTTTATAAAATTCTCACATTGGCCCCAAATTTGTAAAAATTGCCATTTCGGACCTTAAGTTTAAAATATTCAGAACTCACAAACCGGAAGGACTTTTAATGTGAGTACAGTTGGAAACTGTCACTAAGGTTGGTAGGATATTGGGACAAAAGAAGTTTTTAAAAGAAATAATTGTAGGTCCTTTAACTTTTGAAAATATCATTTTGTCCCATTTTGAAATAATTGCCTTTAAGGCTTTTAGGGGTCCAATTGTTTTGAAATTTGAACCTTGGGTCCAAAATATAATTAAGTTATAGTTATGTTAGTATTTCCAGGTGCATGGGCTGCATAAGTCCGGGAAATTTCATTTGGGTCCTCAAGTTTAATCTTTTACACTTTAGTCCCTCAATTTTAGAAAATTTACTTTCCAAGCCCTAAACACTTGGATTTTTGGAATACATTTAAAATATGTTATTTCTAGTACCTTAATAATAAAATTTTCAAAATTTAAAGTTAAGGTCTGGTACAATTTTAAAATTTGCAATGTAGCCCTTAAACTTTCAAAATTTTACAATCTAGTCCTTGGGCTTTTAAAGGTTGATTTTATTTATCTAAAAACTCTTAAAACTTTATTAAAATGTCCAAAAGTCATTTTTGAACCTGAGTACAGTCCCAATATTCGAAATTTGCAGAGGGGTCCTTTAACTTTCATTTTCTTGCAATTTAGTCCACCAACTTTCCATTTTTACATTTTTAAGTCCAAAATTGAAATTTAATCAATTATGCTCGACTTGTCCAAGTTATAAATCATCCAAAACATGAATTTGAAAGATCATACACATGCATATCCAATACATACAAGAATTCATTAAATAAACATTAAATTGCACATGCATGCACCTAAAATTCAATAAACAGCAATTTTGAGCAACTCTTGAGAATTTTCATGATTTGATACATAAAATTGATATGCAATACATAGATTATATATCTCAAGGCTCATAATCAAAATTTCTACATGCAATTTAATAAAAACACCTAATAGTTGGAAAGTATTTTTTCCACCCATCTTAAAATTGGAAATTGTGAAATATAAGGATAAATTTCACAATTTTTGGATGAGGCTACTTAGGTCAGCCCCTAAGTCAAGAAATATCAAAAATTTGATGTTAGAAAAATGAGAGAAAAATTAAGGAGAAAAAGAAGGAGATAAGAAAATGAGAAAGACTACACTTTACCTTGTGTAGTAGGTAATTGGAGACTAGTTGAAGCTTTAAATTTGGAATTTTTGGTTCAACTCCAAAATCACCTAAGGTCAGCCCCTATTTCTCAAAAATGAAAAAGGGGTGTTAAAATTTGAAAAAAATAGAAAGGAGATGAAAGAAGGGTTCTAGTGTCCAATTCTTACCTTGTAGTCCAAATTCTCTACTAGTTCTTCTTCAAGTCTTCAAGTTTCACCATCATGCATGCATGTCTCCAAGTGGTCTTCTAAGTACCTCAAAATCCAAAATATAAACTTAAGTTAAAAGAAGAAGGTGATGAGTAGAAAGAATTTAAGTTGAATTTGAGGAGTGAAATTTCTTACATTGAGAAAGAGGGCGTTCGAATTTTTGAGTTTTAAGTGGTAAGATTGTTTGTTTTGGTTTGGATGTTTGAAGAAAGAAGTATGTTTGATGTTAGGAAGAAGATGTTCTTGGAGTTATGAAGATGGGTTTGAAGATGTGAAGGACTTGTGTTTGAATATTTGAAGATATGAAGAAGGGGTACTTGAAGATATGAAGAACTTATTGGTGTTTGAAGGTTTGAAGATATGAATGATTTTGTGTTTGAAGATTTGAAGATGTGAATGAATTTTAGAGAGAGGTTATAGAGAAGGAGGAGAAAAGGTTTGAGAATTAAAATGTGATGGATGAAAAATGAATTTTTGTGTAAAAATTGCCATTATGGCCGTCCACCATGGGGGGGGGGAGAGGAATTTTTTTGTTCAATTTGTGTCTTGCATTTTGCCTCTTGCTTGGGGAACATTTTGGAGGTCAAAGGTATGGGCATGAGATGGTTTGAATGGAATGTTGGAAGACTTCCAACATGTTGGCCAAATTAATAATAAAGAATTAATGTAAGAGATGATGTGTATAATGTTTGAATTAATGGTATAATTATACACAAGATGACTAATATAAGGTGTAGGTGTACAAGAGTTGGATGATATTTTTACTCCAAAAATATCATCATGGCCGTCCATACTAAGGGCTTTATGGTAATTCCATATATTTTGTTTGTCCCAAATTTGATGATAATAGATGAAATATATCAATCTCCAAAATAATTAGTGATTTCCTTGATCACTTATAAGTCTCATGATCACTTAATCTAAATCAAAATCTTAATTCTATAAGGTAAAAGTCTCTAAAATAAATAGTCTCTTAAAATTCTAAGGTGACTAATAAATACAAAAATAGTAATAATGATCAATCAAGTGATCATAAATGTAAAATAGAATTAATGAAGATCATGATCACAAGTAATAAATAAAATAAAATAAAATACAAAATATATATATATATTATTAATAATTACCCGTCAAAGTGACGCGGTAAAATAGTCGATCAAATACATAGACGACAATAAGAATTAATTATGAGCTCGGAAAAATCGGGGCTTCACAGAACAACTATAGATATAACACCCTATAATTTTTATATTTGGCTCAGTTAATTATGGAGTTTATGATTTATTTTAATCTTGACCCGACGTAAGAAAATCTTTAGGTTTATTTATCTATTCAGCTGACGCGGTGATTTATTTTAAAAGGGTCAATTTTATTAAACTCATATAAGTATTTCTTTGGATTTTAAAATCATGCAGTATTTCATTTATCAAATTTGAGTCTTATCATCTTTTTATGATTATTAAGTAATATTATAATTAAATATTATTATTAGTCTTAATATTTTTTTTTCTTTTATTATATCAAGATTATACTGTTGGACCACTATTAACCCATTTTAAATACAAGCCCATTCTGGTGATGCCGTTGATGGAAGAGATGACGTTGTTGGTGATGGTGATGTCGGATGTCGTCGGTTGGACTGACGCAGATGGAGAAAGGAAAATGTGGTCGATAGGATTAGTCCAAAAATCTCAATTCAACTTCTGATTTCCTCCTTTTAAGCCCTAAACTTTATATTTGCAATCAATTTTCACCTACTAAACGCCCTAAATTATTTTGTAAGTGTAATTATTTTAATTAGGATTTATATTACTCCCGCGACCTAAATCATATTAAATTTACATTGTAGGTGACGAGGAACTAAACCACTAGGACTTTCTACTTTCGAGCTTTGAGCATCTATATTATTTTGGTGACCGAGGTAGGGATTTTTCTTTACACTTTTTAAGTGCAAAGTTTAATTGTCTTTATTAAATATGCACATGTATAATTTTATGAATTCTATGTTTGACAATGTGATTATAATTGTTCAACTTGATGTGCATATTATATGTGAAGAATTTATGTTTATTTATGTGAAATGGCAAAGTATATGTGTGGCTTCGGCCAATGGCAAAGTATATGTGATGGCAAAGTATATGTGTTCAAATTTATTAAATTATGCTATTTTATATTTAATTTGGACAATTAGAATCCCTACTGAGTATGTGTTACACACCCCTATTATTCAAACTATTTTCAGATTAAATGGGTGGATGCGTTGCCGATGCTGGGGATAGCCGAAGACTTTACTGTTTAGTTGTTTAACTTTTTGAATTGTTGACTGATTTTCAAACTCAAACAAATACGGCGCACTATCTCGTAATTTATTATAATATTATTAATATTTATTTTTAATCTTAGTTAATACTCTAAGGTTGCTTATTTCAGAATTATTTTAAATTTTATTATTGCTCCCGCCCAAGTTATCTATTTTATTTTAAAATAAAAAAAGGGTAAGTGGCGCAACGAAATTTTCATAATTAGACTATGATTTATAAAATCAGAGTAGCGCAACGAAAGTGTGATGGATTTCTGGATTTATTAATAAAATAGTTCTATGGGTTTCTTTTTTTTTAGATGTATCTTATTCGTGCGCATTTAAATATACTTTCTTATTATATTAAGTTTAAAAAAAATGCATTCTTATTTTAGTAACGCTCAAAAACCCTTTATAAAAGTGGGGCGTTACACCAGGGTTCATCCCAAACACCAACTCGAGTTCCATCTCCAATGTTCCACCGGATACCTCCCCAAAGAATCTTCCTACTCGCTACAATGCTTCTCCATATGAATGATGGATTATGACCGATTGTAGTTTCGAGAAAGGTTTTTCGGGGAAATATCATTGTTTGAGAACTTTGGATAGAAGGGAGCTCGCATTATGAATAAGTCGTCATCCTTGCTTCGCTAACATTGCTTTATTAAAACACTGCAAATCCTAGAATCCCAAACCCCCTTCCTCTTTTGATCTGCAAAGCGTACTCCATACCTTCCAGTGGATTCGTCATTCTTCTCGTCGCTGCCCCCACCAAAGCCACTGATGAGTGAATTTAACTGGGTGCAAATGTTGAAGGGGAACATAAAGCAACTCATCAATTAAGAAGGTATGGCTTGGGCAACTGATTGGATAAGGATCATCTTCCCGGCAATAGATAAGCTTCTCCCTTTCCAATTTTTCAGTTTTTTCCTGACTCTATCCACCACCTTCGCAAAGATCTCTTTTTTTGATCATCCCGCCACAGCCAGAATTCCCAAGTGTTAGGAAATTTATATTAGAGATTTTAATGAATGCCATGTCAAACATAAACTAGAAAGTTGGCACCCCATTTTCCTTGTAATTTTCATTGTAATAGATAGGGCTGGAAAACCCGAGTCAAGTCGGCCTATGCGGAAATACAAGAAGTCAATCAAGATCAAGTGAAGACATTTTGTGGAACAACAAAGAGTATGACCAAGAAGGGAGATCAAGAACTTGACTGAAGATGTATCAGTTGAGGAACAACTGTGTGAAGTGTCAGTCAAACTCATCTCAAAAAGCCAAGTCACAAGTTGAAAGTGACAAATGAGTCTTTAAATGATTAGAGCAGACTCAAGTCACCTGGGGAAATAGGCAGCAGCCAAGCAGAGTTGACTGATATAAATCCGTTGCACGGAAGTCAAGGACATTACTTAAATAAGTAATACTTCCATGCTGCCAGGTCTTAAAGTGCTCATCCCAGAAGCGTGCAAAAGGAATAAACCAATGGGAAGCACTGCACCTCGTGTCAGAATCTGAAAAGCTGCACATTCATTTAATACGAGGAAAAGTCTACATCTCAAGATTGAAGACCAAGAAACGACAAGCCAACGAACACTAGTGTCTTTTGAAAATCAGCCTATCTCTTCAACGGACAAATTTTTGAAAGTTCACTATAAAAAGCTGAGGAAACTCATTGAGAAAAGGTTACCTTGATTACCTGAACAACGAATAAGCAAACAATATTTAAACAGTAACCTGCAAATATTCTCAAAGATATTCAAGCAAATCCTCAAGCCTGAAACTCGAAGGAAATCAATCCAACATAAAGCTGTGAAGGAAAGACAACTTCAAACTGTTGAAGAGGAAACTTTTGAAGAATCAAAAGGGGTCTACTTTCCAAGGAGGATTGTAGGAAGGTTCAAGGTCGAACCAGTATCAAGTTATTGGAGGGCTTCATGATCAAATCCAACAGCTTGAGAAAGTGAGCTGAAGTAGCAAGGCAGCTGCCTTGTGAAGAAGCTGAGTCGGATGAGAAGCGAGTTGTGTGACCAAGGCTGTCTCTAGACTGTTCACCACTCTGTAAACTGATCTTTTACCTAGTGGATTCCTCCAGGAGTTGGAGAAGAGAGGATTAGAAGAATTACCCCATCTTCGAACCTCTATAAAAATTAACTGTGTCATTTATTTTTCAGCACTTTTATATTTCTGCACACTTACTTGATATCTGCTGTTAAATTCATTTGCTATCCAACTGATATATAAGCAAGAGCTAAAATCAAGTGTTAAAACAGTTAAAAACAAATCAAAGGGTGTTAAATCTTCCGCTGATAAAACCAATATAGCCAAGTTAAGTTTCAGGATAAACAACTGAGTTATTCTATCAACAACTCTATCGAGTCTGTTAAGTGGCTAACTCTGCTATATAACCAACTTAGTTGTCCCTCAAGGACTTAGTTGTTTGTGTTAACTATGTAATTTCTTTAAAAGGACTAAATCAAAAATTTGGTAAGGTTTATTCAACCCCTCCCCCTTCTAAACCTTACTCACACCCCTTGGAACCTACAAGTGGTATCAGAGCGGTTGGTTCATTGAGCCTTCCGCACTGGTTACTGAACTAGATCTCTATCTTTTTAAAAAGGGTTTCAAACACTTGTATTTTCAAAATCTTTCATTTTTAGCAAGGTTATTATCATGGAAGTAGATTTGACGCGCATTCCTATGTCACTGTTGACGAATTTGATGACTGAAAAATTCGTATGCAAGCTCATCTATCTGCTTTACATGATGAAATGTGGCTAGTGATAGAGGATGAGCCACTGCAAATACTTAAGGTGAACACAACTGTAAGAATAGCAGCTGTAGTAGCAGAAGCAGATGAAGAAAGACCAGCCATGGTTGAAAAACCAAGGACTGAGTGGATTAACGATGACAGAAAGAGATACACCTTGGACAATGTGGCCAAGGACATACTCTACAAGACATTGGACAAAGTAATGTTCAATAAAGTCAAATCTTGCAAATCTGCAAAAGAAATCTGGGATAAATTAACTTTAATTTGTGAAGGATCTAAGCAAATTATAGAAAATAAATTGTCTGTTGCTGTACAAAAATTTGAAAATTTTAAAATGCTTGCAGGTGAAACCTTGGATCAGCTGGATGCCAGATTCACTAAAATCACAAATGAGCTATCAGCACTTGGGAAATAATATACATAAAGAGAAATGTGTATGAAGATTCTGAGAAGCCTCCCCGCTGAATGGGAAATGAAGGTCATGGTCCTGAGACATTCAATGAACCTTACAACAACATCTAATCATGAGCTGTTCTCAGATCTCAAAGCCTATGAGTTTGAGCTGAGAATAAAAGAGCAAGAGGAGATAGATGTACCTAAGACAGCTGCACTTATAGTTAAGGATGAAAAGAGAGTTGAAGTCAAGGATGCCATAGACCAGGAGGAGATTGCCCTAATGGTCAAAAGATTCAACAAGTTCTTTAATAAGAACTATAAGAGAAATAAGGGTGAAACCTCCAAGAGACATTCAACACCCTCTAAGTCAAGAGAAAATAGGCCACCCAAGAGAACTGAGCATCAAAGAGTTGAGTATCAGAGAGCTGATAACCCAAGGACAGAAAGAGTTGATCAAATAGCTGAGAACCTGTGTTGGAATTGCAGACAACCAGGACATTTTGCAATTGACTGTTCCTATCCACCAGTCAATAAATACCTGATGGAAGAAAAAGAAAAGTCTTCAGAGAAAGAAGACAGGAAAAGAAGAAAGCCTTGTTGGCTTCTGAGACTGCTAAGACAGCTAAGTCTAAAGAAGTAGTAGACTTATAGAGTAGTGAAGCTGACTACTCAAGTGATTCTGAAGAAGAAGCCATGATCTGTCTTATGGCTAAAGAACAAGATCAACCAAACCAAGAAGATGAGGTACACTCTGACTAATCTCATTAAAGATTCAAGTGATAGTGATTGTGACACACACATTTCATCACCCACTGACCTTTATGATTCATTAGGCAAAATGATGAAAGACTTTGAGCACATTAAATCCTCACATACACTCTTAAATGAGGAAAACATCCAACTCAAAAGCCAAAAAAGCTAAGGAGTACGAGTCTCTAAGTCACATAGCTGATGAGAACAAAGAGCTGAAGGTTGAGAATGCCAAACTAATAGCAGAGATAACTGCTATAGAAAAGAGAGAAAATGATCATAAAAATGTAATTGCCTCATTTACAAAAGCATCCAAATCATTGGATAACCTTATCATGAGTCAGAAAGAATGTGGAGATAAGAGGACATAGGATTCAATTCCTTTGTGCACAGTCAAACTCCTAGAGTGATTTTGGAAAAAGGATCTTCAAGCAGTGAAGCATCTCAAAAACCCAAAACACCAAATGTTGCACCCACATTCACTCCCAAGCACAATCACAAACAAACTGGCCTTGGATATAAAGGGAATGTAAAACAGCCAGTTGAGTATGCTGAAAGGACAGTTGAGAAGAAATCCAGCAGAGTTGCTCAGCAAACTCCAAACAGAAAGTACTCTGTGAAGAATAAACAGAGCTACCAAAAAAACCCAGAAGTTTCATCAGAGAAACACATATGATGGGAATGGTAAAAACTACCCAAGCAAAACTGATTTGAACAATATGAAAAATCAGCAAAGACTAATGGAATACAATCCTAGATAGCAAAGACCTAAACCTCAGCAAAGGTCATTCCAAAGGCAAAAGAGCTATTACCAGCACACATATGCACCCATGCACTACACTCAGAAATATAACTACATAAAGAAGGCAATTGCTAAAACACACACACACGCATACAGACAAAAGAGACAGCTGTATGAACCTAATGCTCCTAAGCAATTTGCCAAAGTGAATTGTGATTATGGCACAGATAGATGGAAACCTCTTAGAGTCAAATCATTTTGCTATAGGTTGGTTGGATCATCTTACAACACTAACCCCTCAGGACCCAGGCAAGTATGGGTACCTAAAAACTAATTTCCTTGATTGCAGGTTCAAGGAACAACTGAGTTACAAGGAACCTGGTACATGGATAGTGACTGTTCCAGACATATGACAGGAAACAAGAAAAATATGTCAAGGTTCAAGGAGATTATAGGTGCAAAAGTCATATTTGGAGGAAATGAAGCTCCAGGGGAAATAAAAGGGACTGGATCCATCAAGAAGTATGGATTAGAGATCACAGATGTTGCATATGTTAAAGGCCTCAACTTCAATCTGTTAAGCATCAGCCAACTCTGTGACAAGGGCTACAATGTTGGATACAATATGGGAGTGTGCCAGATTAAAGATACTGAATCAAACGAAATAGTGATGCAAGGATCAAGACAAAAGAATATGTATTTGGTAGATTGGTCTACTGCCACACCAAGCACTTGTCTGTTAGCAAAGAGCATAGCCGAATCAAGTTGGTTGTGGCACAAGAAGCTGAGCATCTGAACTTCAAGACAATCAATAAGCTTGCAAGGAGTCATCTTGTGGAAGAATTTCCAGACTCAATGTACAAGAAGGAAAGCAAATCAAATCTTCATTCAAGGAGAAGTCTAGTCCTTCTTCAACAAGGATATTGCATCTGTTGCATATGGATTTATTTGGTCCTGTTGAACCAACCAGCATAAGTGGAAAGAAATACACATTAGTGATGGTAGATGATTATTCAAGATATACATGGACAATCGTCATGTGCAAAAAGAAGGAAACTTTGCAGAAGTTACCTCAGCTGATGAAAAGAGTTCAAAATGAAAAGAGCCAAACCATTATAAAAATAAGGCCTGATAGAGGAATTGAGTTTGTCAATGGGATAATCACTCAGTATTGTGTTGAAAATGGTATTGCTCATGAGTTATCTGCAGCAAGAACTCCACAGCAGAATGGAGTAGCTGAAAGCAGAAACAAAACTCTCAAGGAAGTTGCAAGAACCATGTTAGTTGAAACTGGATTGCCTAAGAGATTTTGGGCTGAAGCCATCAACACTACATGCTATACTCAAAATAGATGCATGATAAATAGGCAATTGACCAAGACTCCCTATGAGATATGGACAGGGAGAAAGCCAAATGTTGCATATTTTAAAATATTTGGATGTAAATGCTTCATCCACAACAATGGCAAGGATAATTTAAAGTCTTTTGATGCTAAAGTTGATGAAGGTATCTTTTTGGGATACTCAGCTGAGAGTAATGCCTACAGAGTATTAAACAAGAGGACTATGGTCACAGAAGAGTCTATTCATGTGGTTTTTGATGAACCTAATGTGAATGGAGAACACATTGAAGAATTAGCTGATAAGCTGAATCAACCAATTATGCATAAGAGTCCTTATGTTGAAGCTGAAGTAAGAGTAATGAACTAAGATGAAGATGAGATAGTTGAATCTCAAAGACAGTTGGAAAGTCTACAGCTGAATGATGATGAAAGAGCAGCTCAAGATAACGTAGCTGCGAGATAGCTGAACCCAGCTGATTTGCTTCAACCTGATGTGAGATGGCAGAGAGACCATCCACCAGAGTTAGTTATTGGAGATGTTAGAGATGGTGTAAGAACCAGATCCAGAGCTCAGCAAGAAGCAATGTTTACTTGTTTTATTTCCCAAATAGAGCCAAAAGATGTGTCTCAAGCATTGGATGACACACATTAGATTCAAGCCATGCAAGAAGAGCTGAATCAGTTTGAAAGGAACAAAGTTTGGGAATTGGTGCAGAGGCCAACCCATTAAAATGTTATTGGCACAAAATGGGTTTTCAGAAACAAGATGAATGAGGAAGGATCTGTGGTAAGAAACAAAGCAAGATTGGTATCCAAAGGGTATTGCCAAGAAGAGGGAATAGATTTTGATGAAACCTTTGCTCCTGTTGCAAGATTAGAAGCAATAAGGATGTTTCTTGCCTATGCTGCACAAAAGAACTTCATTGTATATCAAATGGATGTGAAAAGTGCATTTTTAAATGGACTGTTAGAGGAAGAAGTATATATTGAACAACCTCCAAGTTTTGAGAAGAAGACCATTGGAGATAAGGTGTACAAGCTCAAGAAAGTATTATATGGATTGAAACAGGCACCAAGAGCATGGTATGATACATTATCTCAATTTCTAATTCAAGATGGAGAGAATATACTGCTTGTTCAAATATATGTGGATGATATCATTCTTGGATCCACAAATAAAAAGCTGTGTGATAAGTTTTCAAACCTCATGCAAGGCAAATTTGAAATGAGCATGATGGGAGAGTTGATTTTCTTCCTAGGACTTCAAGTTAAGCAATTGAAGGATGGAACTTTCATAAGTCAAACAAAGTACACCAGAGATTTAATGAAGAAATTTGGTATGGAAGAGAAGTCTTCTGTAAAACTAACAATGAACACATCAGTCAAGATGGACATGGATGCAGAAGGCAAGGCTGTAGATCAAACAAGATATAGAGCACTCATTGGATTTTGCTCTACTTAATATCCAGCAAGCCAGACATCACCTTTGCAGTAGGTGTGTGTGAAAGATTTCAATCTGCACCAAAGGAGAGCCACATGAATGCAGCTAAGAGAATCCTATGATATTTGAAGGGATGCCAGGAAGTTGACTTATGGTATCCAAAGGAAGGTGGATTCAAGCTTATTGGTTACTCAGACTCAGATTATGCTGGATGTAGAGTTGACAGGAAGAGTACTTCAGGTACATGTCAAATGCTTGGAAACAGATTAGTTTCTTGGTTTAGCAAGAAGCAAAACTCAATAGACACATCCACAACTGAAGAAGAGTACATAGCTGTGGGCAGCTGTTGTGCCCGTCTTATGGATGAGACAACAGCTGAGAGATTATGAAATTAAAGAAAAATAGATTACAATTATGTGTGATAACACAAGTGCTATTGCAATCAATCAGAATCCTGTGTTGCATTCAAGAACAAAGCACATTGATGTCATATATCATTTTATAAGAGATCATGTTGAAAAGAAAGACTTCACTTTGGAATATATCTCAACTGATAAGCAGTTAGCTGATATATTCACTAAGCCTCTATGTGAATCAAGATTTGAAGAGCTTAAGCATGAGCTAGGGTTAATTAAGTTGAGTTAACACTCAGAAGACTCAATCAGAAGAGATGGAAGATGAAAAGATGAAAATTGAATAAGTTTTTCACATCAGTCAAGTGAAACAACCATATCGGAAAAGTCAGTTGTATCGAGTTAGCTGACAACTGAGTCGCTTAATGAAAATAGAGAAGAAGAGTCAAGTCATTATTGAGATAAGATGAGTAATTTATGAGCTAAGTGACAAAAACGTAGTCGTTTTAAATGAGCGGGAATGTTTTTTAAGGATGACATCAGCGTAAAAATGACAGGTACAGTCAAAAGCTGCACAGTAAGCATATGATTGGATATAAATGCTACCGCATTAAATGCGAGGAATTAAATGCGGTTTGACATGCTAAATCTGAACTGTTGATTTTGATCAAAATTTCAAAATCCAAAGAACCGTCCTTTTATAACCCTTATATACACTTTTTCCAGCTTTCTCTCTCACATTCGGAAACTGTTCATCTTCAAGCAAAAAGAAAGCAGACTATTTTCTCTCTCAAAAACCCTAAGTGTCCTTAAGAAAGTTCTTTAGTTTTAATTAGTAAAAATCTCTAAAAATGGCACCTAAGTTTGATTTTGTCAAACTATCAAAGCAAATCCACTCAGGATCGTCAGTGGATTTCGAAGGCATGGTAAAGCAGGGTTCTGATGAAACCCTAGTGAAGAAGATTGCTGAGATGTTGGAAAAGTCAGATCATAAGGCTTTTCTGACTTTGGAATACTCGTACACCTACCTAGAAGAGGTGGCGCAGTTCTACGTCAATGCGGAAGTGCAGGACGAATGAATCAAGTCTTCTGTCCACCGCAAGGACATAATGATAACAACTTGTTGGAAAATTTATTTTTAGATTTTGATGAATGCCATGTAAAACTTAGACTAGAAAGTTAGCACCCCATTTTCTTTGTAATTTGCATTGTAATAGATAGTAGGGTTATCGTCTGCTCGATTGTTATTAAATTTTATACTATGCCTAAATAAAATGAAAGAAGACAATCGAAAAGGAGATTAAACTAAGAATGAAGACTAAGAATTGGTGAGGCAAATTATCAAACAGTATGGCAAGGAAGAGAAGACAAGAACTATGTTCGACTCAGAGAAGTTATTAATCATAAGAGATGTTTATCACTTCCTCTGTGAGAAGTGTCGTCAAGTCAACCCAAGATAGCTATAAAAAGTCTCAAGTTGAAGTGATCAATGAAGTCATCAATGATTGGAAGTCGACTATGGAAGTCATCCGGGAAGTTAAAGAACTCATCAAGTCAAGACAATCTAAATTATTGAAAAGGATCCGTTGTACGAAGTCAAGAAAGTTACTTAAACAAGTAATACTTCCAAAACATCTGTTCTTTCTTAAAGTACATCAATCCCTAGAGCGTGCAAAAAGAATAAACCAATGGGAATTATACATTGATGGGGTTCAACAAAACTGCTAGAAAAATAATTCGAGAATGATTAAAGGGTTCATTCAATACGAGGAAATGTCAATTTCAAGAACTCTTCCTCAACAAGACAAGACAAAGACCACACGTGTATTTTTTGAAAATTAGCCTATCTTTTTTCAACGGCGATTTTGAAAGAACACTATAAAAGGCTGAGGAATCAATTTAAAAAAAAAAGACACAGAGGTTACCTTGACTACAAACATTCAAGCTATCAATTGAGTTGTAACCTACAAAATATTCTCAAATCATTCAAGCTTAATCCTCAGACCAAAAACTTCGAAGGAAATCAATCCACACCTACCTGTGAAGGAAAGACGACCTCAATCAGTTGAAGAGGAAATATTTGAAGAATCAAAGGGGTCTACATTCCACAGATGATTGTAGAAAGGTTCAAGGTCGAGCCAATCTCAAGTTATTGGAGGGCTTCGTGATCAAATCCAAGAAGCTTGAGCAAGTGAGTTGTAGTATAAAAACCAACTTAACAACATTGTGAAGAAAGGCTGAGTCGGACGAGAAGCTAAATATTGTGTGACCAAGGCATCTCTCAGGATCGAGTCCCAAAGGATCAAGTCATTTGTGTGATCAAGGCTTGCATCGGACCAAGTCAACCCAAGATAACCACTTTGTACTCGATCAATACTTAGTGGATTCCTCCGGGAGTTGGAGAAGAGAGGATTAGAAGAATTACCCCATCTTCGAACCTCTATAAAATTTATTGTGTCATTTACATTTAAAAAGACTTCAATCCCCAGCGTGCATATTATTTTATATAATGATAAATTTGCTATCCAATTGATATTTAACAAAGTGCTAAAACCAAGTGTCAAAACAAACTTAAACCAAATTCAAGGGTGTTAAATCTTCGAGGAATCAATTTGAAAACATACCACAAGTTGAGTTAGCCTTAGAAATCAACTGAAGGAAAGCGACCTCAATCGAGTTGAAGAGGAAATATTTGAAGAATCAAAGGGTCTACATTGAGTTATTCTATCAATCGAGCCAATCTCAAGTTATTGGAGGGCTTCGTGATCAAATCCAATTAAGTGGCTAACTCTTTGGTTAAGTAACACTGTGAAGATTTGTCCATCAAGGACTTAGCTGTGTGAAGTATTAACTCGAACTATTTTAAAAGGACTAAATCGAAAAGTTGGTAAGGTTTATTCAACCCCGCCTTCTAAACCTAACTCTCACACCCCTTGGGACCTACTGGAGTGGTAGAGAGCGGTTGGTTCATTCTTCGAACCTCTATAAAATTTACTAAACTAGATCTCCAATCTTTCAAAGCTTGCTTTAGCACTTGATCTTTCAAAACTCTTTTATTTAACAAAAAGTTATTATCATGGAAGAAAATTTGACACGCATCCCTATGTTCACAATTGAGGAATTTGATGATTGGAAAATTCGTATGCGAGCTCATCTATCAAAGCATTACACGATGAAATGTGGATAGTAATAGAAGATGGGCCACTATAAATTTTAAAAGTGAACACGGTACATCAAGGACTTAAACCTAACGCTCTGCTCAAGCTGTCCATCATGAGTGGCTAACTCTGGTTTGAAGGAGAAGAGGATGTTGCTCCCGGACCAGGTTTATTCAACCCCTATGGTTGAAAAACCAAGACCTGAATGGACAAATGATGACAGAAAAAGATACAACTTGGACAACGTGGCCAAGGACATTCTTTACAAAAAAGTCCGGACAAAGCCATGTTCAACAAATTCAAATCATGCAATTTGATGCAAAAGAAATTTGGGATAAGATAACTTTGATTTGTGAAGGCACGACGAAGCAAATAAAGGAAAATAAGCTATAAATTTTCTTTGTACAAAAATTTGAAATCATTAAGATGCTTGCAGGAGAAAGCTTGGATCAGCTGGATGCTAGATTCACTGAAATTACCAATGAACTGTCAGCACTTGGGAAAGAATATACACATAAAGAGATGTGTATGAAGATTCTCAAAAAGTCTCAACAAGAGTGGGAAATGAAAGTTATGGCCCTGAGACATTCCATGGACCTATCAAAAACATTCAACCATGAGTTATTCTCAGATCTCAAAGCCTATGAATTTGAGCTGAAAAGAAAAGATCAAGAAGAGACAGTTGTGCCCAAAACAATTTGCTCTAATAGTCAAGGATGGGAAAGAGTCAAGTCAAAGAAGTCATTGACCAAGAAGATATTGCCCTGATGGTTAAAAGGTTCGCCAAATTCTTCAACAATAACTACAAAAGAGGCAAAGGTGAATCTTCCAGAAGACACTCAGCTCCCTCCAAGTCAAGGGAAAATAGGCCACCCAAGAGAGCAGAGCATCAAAAGATCGAATACCAAAGAACTGACAATCCAAGAATGGAAAGAGCTGATCAAAAAGTTGAGAGTCTATGCTAGAACTGCAGGCAACCCGGTCACTATGCCATTGATTGCCCATATTCTGTAGTGAACAAATACAAGAATGAAGAGGAAAGAAAAGTCTTCAGAGAAAGAAGACAAGAAAACAAAAAGGCAATGTTAGCTGCAGAGACTGCTGAGATAGCCAAGTCAAAAGACACAGCAGACTCGGAGAGTAGTGAATCTGACTACTCAAGTGACTCCGAAGAAGAAGCCTTGATATGTTTAATGGCCAAAGAACAAGACCGAACTGACCAAGAAGACGAGGTACATTCTAACTCATCTCACTTAGATTCTAGTGATAGTGATTGTGACACACACACTTCATCACCCACTAATCTTTATGATTCATTAGGCAAAATGATGAAAGACTTTGAGCACATTAAGTCCTCACACACACTACTAAATGAGAAGAACAACAAACTCAAAAGCCAAAACTCACGGTGACTAAGGAGCCGAGTACTACGAGTCACATAGCTGATGAGAATAAAGAAATAAAGCCTGAAAATGTTAAGTTAATAGCAGAGATAGCTGCTATAGAAAAGAGGGAAAATGACCTCAAAAATGTGATTGCCTCATTCACTAAGGCATCTAAATCTTTGGATGATCTTATTATGAGCCAAAGAGAATGTGGAGATAAGACAGGCTTAGGATTTAATTCCTCTATGCTAAGTCAAGCTCCCAAAGTGATTTTGGAAAAAGGATCTTCAAGCAATGAAGCATCTCAAAAATCCAAAACTCCAAATGGTGCACACACATTCATTCCAAAGCACAATCACAACCAAACTGGCCTTGGTTATAAAGGAAAAGGAAAAAACAACTTGATTGAGTATCTTTGAGTGGGCGGTGAGAAGAAATCCAGCCGAGTTCCTCAGCAATTTCCAAACAGAAAGTACTCTGTAAAGAAGAAACAGAGCTACCAAAAACCCCAGAAATTCTATAAAAGGAACACATATGATGGGAATGGTAGAAATTACCCAAGCCAAGCTGATTGGTACAATGTGGAAAATTACCAAAGATCTATGGAATACATGCCTAGATGGCAAAGGCCTAGAACTCAGCAAAGGCAATTCCAAAGGCAAAAGAGCTATCCTCTGCACACATATGCACCCAAACACTACACATAGGGGTATCACAACTACCCAAGGAAGACAATTACTAAAACACACACACAGGCATACAGACAAAAGAGATAGTTGTATGAACCCAAAACCCCCAAGCAATTTGCCAAAGTAAATTATGATTATGGCACAGATAGATGGCAACCTCTTAGAGTCAAATCATTTGGCTATAGGTTGGTTGGATCATCTTACAATACTAACCCCTCAGGACCCAGACAAGTATGGGTACCTATAACTTAATTTCCTTGATTGCAGTTTCAAGGAACAGTAGAGTGCCAAGGAACCTGGTACATGGATAGTGGCTGTTCCAGACACATGACAGGGAACAAGAAAAATCTAGCAAAATTCAAGGAAATTAGAGGTGCAAAAGTTATATTTGGAGGGAATGAAGCTCCAGGAGAAATAAAAGGCATTGGATCCATCAAGAAAAATGGATTAGAAATTACAGATGTTGCATATGTTGAAGGCCTCAATTTCAACTTACTAAGCATAAGTCAACTATGTGACAAGGGCTATAATGTTGGATTCAATATGGAAGTGTGCCAAATCAAGAACACTGAATCTAATGAAGTAGTGCTACAAGGATGCAGACAAAAGAATATGTATGTGGTGAATTGGTCAACTGCAACACCAA
Source organism: Rehmannia glutinosa (assembly GCA_016081115.2). NCBI lineage: Eukaryota > Viridiplantae > Streptophyta > Magnoliopsida > Lamiales > Orobanchaceae > Rehmannia > Rehmannia glutinosa. The sequence continues at coordinate 24,808,159 of CM071930.1, forward strand.
GCACTTGTCTACTAGCAAAAGCACAAAGAATCAAGTTGGTCGTGGGGCACAAGAAGCCGAGTCACCCGAATTTCAAAACTATTAACAAACTTGCAAGGAGCGATCTTGTGGAAAGACTTGCAGACTCAGTATACAAGAAGGAAAGTGTATGTGATGCATGTCAGATGGGAAAGCAGATCAAATAATCATTCAAAGAAAAGACATGTCCATCTTCAACAAGAATATTGCACCTGCTACATATGGATCTATTTGGTCCAGTTGAACCAGCCAACATAAGCGGAAAGAAATACACCTTGGTGGTAGTAGATGATTACTCAAGATACACATGGACAATTTTCATGTGTAAGAAGAAAGAAACCATGCAGAAACTACCACAGCTGATGAAGAGAATTCAAAATGAGAAGAGTCAAACCATTATCAAGATTAGATCGATGGATGAACCGAGTTTGTCAATGGAATAATAACTCGAGTATTGTATTGAAAATGGTATTGCTCATGAACTATCTCGACAAGGACTCCTGTGAGAATGGAGTTGCGAGAAAGAAGGAACAAAACTCTCAAAGAAGCGGCGTGAAGGACCATGTTAGTCAAGCAGGTCGCCTAAAAGATTTTGGACTGAAGCAACAAACCCAGCATGCTATACTCAAAATAGATGCATGATAAACAGACAGCTGACAAAGACTCCCTATGAGATTTGGACAGGGAGAAATGAATAGATGCATATGGTGTTTAATGAACCCAAGGTAAATGAAGAAGACATTGAAGAGTTAGCTGACAAGCTGAATCAGCCAACCATGCAGAAGAGTCCCTATGTTGAAGCTGAAGTTGGAGCAATTAACCGAGATGAAGAAAAGATAGCTGACTCTCAAAGACAGCTGGACAATCTGTAGCTAAGTGATAATGAGAGAGCTGCTCAAGATAACACAACTGCAAGACGACTGAGAGACCATCCACCAGACCTAATCATTGGAGATGTAAGAGAAGGTGTAAGAACCAGATCCAGAGCTCAACAAGAAGCCATGTTCACTTGTTTTATATCTCAAATAGAACCAAAAGATGTGTCACAAGCATTGGATGACACACATTGGATTCAAGCCATGCAAGAAGAGTTGAATCAGTTTGAAAGGAACAAGGTATGGGAATTGGTTCAAAGACCAACTCATCAAAATGTCATTGGTACAAAATGGGTCTTCAGAAACAAAATGAATGAAGAAGGTTCTGTGGTAAGAAACAAGGCAAGATTGGTAGCCAAAGGGTATTGCCAAGAAGAATGAATAGATTTTGTTGAAACTTTTGCCCCTGTTGCAAGATTAGAAGCAATAAGGATGTTTCTTGCCTATGCTGTACACAAGAATTTCATTGTATATCAAATGGATGTAAAAAGTGCATTCCTGAATGGATTATTGGAAGAAGAAGTCTATGTTGAACAACCTCCAGGATTTGAGCAGAAGACTCTTGGAGACAAGGTTTACAAGCTCAAGAAAGCTCTATATGGATTGAAACAGGCACCAAGAGCATGGTATGATACATTATCACAATTTCTAACAAAGAACGGATTCACAAAAGGCAAAGTGGATAGAATACTCTTTAGAATTCAAGATGGAAAGAGTATACTGCTTGTTCAAATATATTTGGATGACATCTGTTGGGAAATTAATTTTTAGATTTTGATGAATGCCATGTAAAACTTAGAATAGAAAGTTGGCACCCCATTTTTGTTGTAAATTGTATTGTAATAGATAGGGCTGGTCAAGCTTAGTTAAGTCAGCTATGCCTGAACATGCAAGAAGTCAACTGGAGACTAGAAGGAAGACTCCGCTGAGAGGCAGCTGAGTGTGGCGAAGAAGAGAAGACAAGAACTCGACTGAAGGTGCAGCTGAGATGCAACTAAGTGAAGTGTCAGTCAAGTCAACTCAAGATAGTCAAGTCTCAAGTTGAAGTGACAGATGAGTCATCCAATGATTGAAAGCGACTCAAGTCACCTGGGGAAGTCAAGGAAATGCGTCAAGTCGAGATAATCGAAAGAGATCCGTTACGTAAGTCAAGAAAATTACTTAAACAAGTAATACTTCCATCTTGTCTTTCTTAAAGTGCTCGATCCCGAAGCGTGCAAAAGGAATAAACCAATGGGAAGCTCGCACTGTGTCGACGAAAAGTCAAGACTCATTCATACGAGGAAATGTCAATTCCAAGAACTGCAAGAAGACAAGCCAACGACCACAAGTGTCTTTTGAAAATTAACCTATCTCTTCAACGACCACAAATGTCTTTAGGAAGATGATGTTGCTCCCAGACCAGGTATGGTTGAAAAACCAAGAGCTGAATGGACAAATGATGATAGAAAAAGATACAACTTGGACAATGTGGCCAAGGACATTCTTTACAAAACTCTGGACAAAGCCATGTTCAACAAAGTCAAATCGTGCAAGACTGCAAAAGAAATCTGGGATAAGCTAACCCTGATTTGTGAAGGCGCAAATCAAGGAAAATAAACTATATGTTGCTGTACAAAAATTTGAAAATTTTAAGATGCTTGCAGGAGAAACCTTGGATCAACTGGATGCTCGGTTCACAGAAATTACCAATGAGCTATCTGTACTTGGAAAAGAATATACACAGAAGGAAATGTGTATGAATATTCTAAGAAGTCTCCCAGCTGAGTGGGAAATGAAAGTCATGGCCCTGAGACACTCCCTGGACTTATAAAAAACATTCAACCATGAGCTATTCTCAGATCTCCAAGCCTACGAATTTGAGCTGAGAAGAAAAGACCAAGAGGAGACAATTGTGCCCAAAACAGCTGCTCTAATAGTTAAGAATGGTAAAAGAGCTGAGGTCAAGGAAGTCATTGACCAAGAGGAGATTGCCCTGATGGTTAAAAGGTTTAACAAATTCTTCAACAAGAATTACAAAAGAGGCAAAGGTGAATCCTCTAGAAGACACTCAGCTCCCTCCAAGTCAAGGGAAGATAGGCCACCCAAAAGAACAGAGCATCAAAGGATTGAGTATCAAAGATCTGAAAATCCAAGGATGGAAAGAACTGATCAAAAGGTTGAAAATTTATGCTGGAACTGCAGGCAACCTGGTCACTATGCTATTGATTGCCCATATCCTGTAGTCAACAAATACAGGAATGAAGATAAAAGAAAAGTCTTCAGAGAAAGAAGACAATGTTAGCTGCAGAGACTGCTGAGACAGTGAAGTTAAAAGACACAGCAGACTCGGAGAGTAGTGAAGCTGACTACTCAAGTGACTCCGAAGAAGAAGCCTTGATATGTTTAATGGCCAAAGAATAAGACCGAACTGACCAAGAAGACGAGGTACATTCTAACTCATCTCACTTAGATTCTAGTGATAGTGATTGTGACACACACACTTCATCACCCACTAATCTTTATGATTCATTAGGCAAAATGATGAAAGACTTTGAGCACATTAAATCTCACACACTACTAAATGAGGAAAACAACCTACTCAAAGTCAAAACTCACAGCTGACTAAGGAGCTGAGTACTCTAAATCACATAGCTGATGAGAATAAAAGTTTAAAGGCTAAAAATGCTAAGCTAATAGCAGAGATAACTGCTACAGAAAAGAGGGAAAATGGCCTCAAAAATGTGATTGCCTCATTCACTAAGGCATCGAAATCTTTGGATGATCTTATTATGAGCCAAAGAGAATGTGGAGATAAGACATGCTTAGGATTTAATTCCTCTATGCCAAGTCAAGTTCCAAGAGTGAATTTGTAAAAAAGGATCTGCAAGTAATGAAGCATCTCAAAAATCCAAAACTCCAAATGGTGCACACACATTCATTCCAAAGCACAACCACAAGCAAACTGGCCTTGGTTATAAAGGAAAAGGAAAACAACCAGCTGAGTATGCTGAAAGGACAGTTGAGAAAAAATCCAGCCGAGTTCCTCAGCAAACTCCAAATAGGAAGTACTTTGTAAAGAAGAAACAGAGCTACCAAAAGCCCCAGAAGTTCTATGAAAAGAATACATATGATGGGAATGGTAGAAATTACCCAAGCCAAGCTGATTGGAATAATGTGAACTATCAGCAAAGATCTATGGAATATAAGCCTAAATGGCAAAGGCCTAGAACTCAGCAAGGGCCATTCCAAAGGCAAAAGAGCTATCATCAGCACACATATGCACCCAAGCACTATCCTCAAAGATATCACAACTACCCAAACAAAGCAATTGCTAAAACACATACACAGGCATACACACAAAAGAGACATCTGTATGAACCTAAAACCCCCAAGCAATTTGCTAAAGTTAATTATTATTATGGCAGTGATAGATGGCAACCTCTTAGAGTCAAATCATTTGGCTATAGGTTGGTTGGATCATCTTACAATACTAACCCCTCAGGACCCAGGCAAGTATGGGTACCTAAAAACTAATTTCCTTGATTGCAGGTTCAAGGAACAGCTGAGTTACAAGGAACCTGGTACATGGATAGTGGCTGTTCCAGACATATGACAGGAAACAAGAAAAATATGTCAAGGTTCAAGGAGATTAGAGGTGCAAAAGTCATATTTGGAGAAATGAAGCTCAGGAGAAATAAAAGGGATTGGATCCATCAAGAAAAGTATGGATTAGAGATCACAGATGTTGCATATGTTCAAGGCCTCAACTTCAATCTGTTAAGCATAAGTGAACTCTGTGACAAGGGCTATAATGTTGGATTCAATATGGGAGTGTGCCAAATCAAGAACATCTGAATCTAATGAAGTAGTGTTGCAAGGATGCGGACAAAAGAACATGTATGTGGTAGATTGGTCAATCGCAACACCAAGCACTTGTGTCTGCTAGCAAAAAAGAGCACAAATGGAATCAAGTTGGATGTGGCACAAGAAGCCGAGTCACACGAACTTCAAAACAATTAACAAGCTTGCAAGGAGCAATCTTGTGGAAAGACTTGCAGACTCAGTATACAAGAAGGAAAGTGTATGTGATGCATGCCAGATGGGAAAGCAGATCAAATCATCATTCAAAGAAAAGACATGTCTATCTTCAACAAGAATATTGCACCTGCTACATATGGATCTATTTGGTCCATTGAACCCAAAGACATAAGCGGAAAGAAATACACCTTGGTGGTAGTAGATGATTACTCAAGATACACATGGACAATTTTCACGATACACGGAGGAACTGAGTTTGTCAATGGAATAATAACTCAGTATTGTATTGAAAATGGTATTGCTCATGAACTATCTGCAGCAATGACTCCACAGCAGAATGGAGTTGCGAGAAAGAAGGAACAAAACTCTCAAAGAAGCAAAGAAGAACCATGTTAGTCAAGCAGGCTACCTAAAAGATTTTGGGCTGAAGCAATAAACACATCATACTATACTCAAAATAGATGCATGATAAACAGACAGCTGACAAAAACTCCCTATGAGATTTGGACAGGGAGAAAGCCAAATGTTGCATATTTTAGAATATTTGGATGCAAATGCTTCATCCACAACAATGGCAAAGATAATTTAAAGGCTTTTGATGCTAAAGCTAATGAAGGTATCTTCTTATGATACTCAGCTGAAAGCAAAGCCTACAGAGTGCTCAACAAGAGGACAATGGTTACAGAAGAATCCATTCATGTGGTGTTTGATGAACCCAACGTAAATGGAGAAGACATTGAAGAGTCAGTTGATAAGCTGAATCAGCCAACCATGTAGAAGAGTTCCTATGTTGAAGCTGAACTGGAATTATAAACCCAGATGAAGATGAGATAGCTGAGTCTAAAAGACAGCTGGGAAATATGCAGCAAAGTGATGATGAGAGAGCTGATCAAAATAACACAGTTGCAAGACGACTGAATCCAGCTAACTTACTCTAACCTGATGTAAGGTGGCTGAGAGACCATTCACCAGAACTAATCATTGGAGATGTAAGAGAAGGTATGAAAACTAGATCCAGAACTCAACAAGAAGCAATGTTCACTTGTTTCATCTCACAAATAGAGCCAAAGGACGTGTCACAAGCTTTGGATGACACACATTGGATTCAAGCCATGCAAGAAGAGCTGAATCAGTTTGAAAGGAACAAAGTGTGGGTATTGGTTCAAAGACCTACCCATCAAAATGTTATTGGCACTAAATGGGTGTTCAGAAACAAGATGAATGAGGAAGTGTCTGTGGTAAGAAACAAAGCAAGATTGGTAGCCAAAGGGTATTGCCAAGAACAAGGAATAGATTTTGATGAAACTTTTGCTCCTGTAGCAAGATTGGAAGCCATAAGGATGTTTCTTGCCTATGCTGCTCACAAGAAACTTCACTGTATATCAAATGGATGTAAAGAGTGCATTCCTTAATGGGTTATTGGAGGAAGAAGTGTATGTTGAACAACCTCCAGGATTTGAGCAGAAGACTCTTGGAGATAAAGTATACAAACTCAAGAAAGCTTTATATGGATTGAAACAGGCACCAAGAGCATGGTATGATACATTATCATAATTCCTAACTGAGAACGGATTTACAAAAGGCAAAGTGGATAGAACACTCTTTAGAATCCAAGATGGGAAAAGTATACTGCTTGTTCAAATATATGTGGATGACATCATCTTTGGATCCACAAACAAAGAGTTGTGTGATAAATTCTCAAATCTTATGCAAAGCAAATTTGAAATGAGCATGATGGGAGAGCTGACATTCTTCCTAGGACTTCAAGTAAAACAGCTGAAGGATGGAACCTTCATTAGTCAGACAAAGTACACCAGAGATTTAATGAAGAAATTCGGTATGGAAGAGAAGTCCTTTGTGAAAATACCAATGAATACATCAGTCAAAATGGATATGGATACAGATGGCAAGCCTGTGGATCAAACAAGATACAGAGCACTTATTAAATCATTGCTCTATCTCACAAAGAAGCGGGCGGACATCACCTTTCTTCAGTAGGTGTATGTGCAAGATTTCAATCTGCTCCAAAAGAAAGCCACATGACTGCAGCTAAGAGAATCTTGAGGTATCTGAAAGGAAGCCAAGAAGTTGGCTTATTGTATCCTAAGGAAGGTGGATTCAAGCTAATTGGTTACTCAGACTCTAACTATGTTGGATGCATAGTTGATAGAAAAAGTACCTCAGGTACATGTCAAATGCTTGGAAATAGATTAATTTCCTGGTTTAGCAAGAAGCAAAATTCAATAGCAACCTCCTGGTGAGCGAGAATACATAGTTGCGGGGGCAATTTGTTGTGCCCAAGTCTTATGGATGAGACAAAGAAAGTGAGAGACTATGAAGTTGAAGAAAAGGAAATTCCAATTATGTGTGATAACACAAGTGCAATTGCAATCACCCAAAATCCTGTGTTGCACTCAAGAACAAAGCATATCGATGTCAGATATCACTTCATAATAGATCATGTTGAAAAGAAGGACATCACCTTGGAATATATCTCAACTGATAAGCAGTTAGCTGATATATTCACAAAACCATTATGTGAATCAAGATTTGAAGAACTCAAGCATGAATTAGGGTTAATTGAGCTGAGTTGACACTTAGAAGAGTCAAAGAAAAAAGATGAAACACGAAAAGATGAAAAAGAGCTAAACTCTTGAATCAACTAAGTAAATCAGCCGTATCGGAGAATAAGCGGCATCGAGTTAGCTGACAGCTGAGTGCTTATGAGCAAGAGAGAAGAGTTAAATCAACTAAGGAATAAGCTCAGTCATTTATGAGCAAAGTGACAAAAACGCAGTCAAAAGCTGCATACCAAGCTTATGATTGGATATAAATGCTGCCCCATTAAATGCGAGAAATTAAATGTTAATCGGCGTGCAAAATTGCCGTTGATCTCGATCAAATTTCAAAAACCACCCGCACGTCCTTTCATAACCCATACATATACCATTTCATCCGATTTTCTCTCACTTTACCAAAACTGTTCATCTCTCTTAAGAGCAAAGAAAGCATTTTTACCCTCAAAACCCTACAAATCTTCAAAGCTTATCTTCAAAGTTTCATCCGGTGAATCTTCGAGAAATGGCATCTACTTACGACTTCGTCAAGTTGGGAAAGCAAATCCACACGGGATCTACTGTGGACTTCGAGGGCATGATCAAACAAGGGTCAGATGAAACCCTTGTGAAGAAAATTGCAGAGAAGTTGGAAAAATCAAGACTGAAACCCTTTTTGTCGATGGAGTTTCAGATGACCTACGTGGAGGAGGTTGCACAGTTCTATGTGAACGCTGAAGTTCACGATGAGGGCATCAAGTCTTCTGTTCACGGGAAAGATTTCACCATCACTGCCAAGGATCCGGTAGAAACATTGTTCGTTGCTTGAAGCGGAAGGAGTGCGAGATCTATGAAGCGATGTTAACCTGTTTTCTTTGCTTGGAAGGAAGTGGCCAAACCTGACTATGCTGCGAAGGTTGTCTACACAGTAGAGAAGAAGCTGCTGAAGGAAGATTACCACAAGTTGCTGGACATTGTTGCAAAGTGTGTGGACATCAAATTTGGAAGCTTTAATCAGCTATCCAAAACCAAGATGACCATGATGGCTGCGATCATGGAGGAGAAGAAAGTAAACTGGGCTGAGTTTGTATATAGCAGACTCTGCCAAAATATTGGGAATAAGTCCTTAAAGGGAGATGGATCGTTCGGAGGATCCCTGGGGTATGGCCTGGTGATTGGCCGGTTGATGGAGGTGAAAAGTGTTCCTCTCCAACATGGAAAGGCATTCCATGTTAACAAAAAGATGTTCCGATCAAATCTCTCCGGAGCACAGAGGAGAGCTTATGCCAAGAGAGCGGACACAAGTGAGGGGGAATCAGCTGACCCTGAAGAAACAGCTGTCTCCTCCCTTCTCAAATAGAAGGTTGCCCCTGCAGCTGCAAAGAAGATTGCTACCCCTGCACTAATGAAGAGGAAAACCGCACCTGCCCCTGCAGCCGAGTCACCTGCCCCCACAGCCGTGTCTCCTGCCCTTGCAGCCGCAATGGAGAAGGAACCATTAATCCCTTCTCTAGTGATTAAAAAGAAGAGGACTGTCACAACAAGGAAGGCAGCTGCCTCTAAGACAACTGCGAAGGCATTTACCTTCGACGAACCGGAGGAAGTGGAACCAAATATTCCTCTGGTGAAAACCAAAAGAAGAATAAGACTTTTCAAGCGATCAGAGCTTGAGAAAACGGCCGAGTCTGCCACTCAGTTGGAACAGATCGCGGAGACAACTAGAGAAGTAGAGTCTCCTGAAATTATTGATGAAACTTGACCAAGTCTCTTTGAAGCCAATCAATGAGAGGCAAATTGAAGACATAGTCGTAGTCGAACAACTAAGACACAAGAAGTAGTCGATAAAGCAAACTCTCCCTGTTGGGGTTGTATCCCCTCCCCGCAATGACGCCTGTTGAGGGTGTGAAGAACCAAAGTTTGCTACCTTCAATCCCCGAGAACGAGGGGCAGGGAGAAGATGATAAAGATGATGATGATGTGGTGATCATATCCCCACCATATCCGACATCCAAAATCGTCTGCGAGAATGGAGGAAGTGGAAAGCCGAGTCGATCCAGGAAACGATTCCAAAGACCGGAGTTTATTGAAGAAGAAGACGAACTATTGAACTTTCTCGGACAGACCACTGTGGTCCAAGCACTGGATGAAGAAAACGCATAGATATCTTGCAGATCTTGAAAGACAAGGAGAAGCAGAGATCGGCGAGAGGAAGTCAAGCTCGTGATATTTGTCCCTTTTGGAACCATCGATCATACACATCCTCATCTTGACATTCTCTCTAGGAGTGATGAGGACGGAGGAGAAGAATTGGAGATGCAAAGCAAGCCATGCGGGACTCTAGGGTCCTACATGAGCAACGATTATTGGAAGGACCAGGGGAGTCTTCCACATCACAGGTGGAGATTGATCCGATGGGAGTGGTGCAAAGCATATTGCCATGTTGTTGTTGCCACCACTTCCTCTGCTCACTCAGAAGAAGGTGTTAAGGGAAATGGCGATGAAACTGGGATTGTGGGGACCCCAGTCGAGCCAACCCCTAATGAAGGTGTCTTACCACCTGCCCCAACGCCTGAATACTCAAAGGGAACAACCGGGAGTCCGAGAGACGAGTGACCCCATTCAAGTCACTCGGTGGTGTGCCGGTGAGGGGAAACTCCTCCCTCCACTGCAGCAAGGTCGAGAATGCGGTGACTCCACAACGAATCTTGGAGGCGAAGTGGAGAAGGAACAAAAAGGATACACAACAAGTTATTCTTATCGTGAGGCTCGACGATTAAGACTGTCTAGCCTAAAGTGCCAACCGCACGCAGGTAATGACGCTGCTGATGCAATCGAGGTACAAGAAGGAACTGCCCTGGGAGTTAACACTTTGGGCAATGAAAGTGCAATCCACGGAGTTGAGACTCCAATGGATGTTACCTCAGAAGACCCCAAGATAGCTGACACTGTCGAAGGGACTGTCCAAGGCCTCGCTGCAGTTGAGACTGCAGGAGGTAATGAAGGCCAACGGGAGGTTGATACTTCCCTGGGTAAAGAGACGGAAGCACAGAACATCCCTCCTACTATCACTGATTCATCTGAAAAGGAGGTAAGTGCTCTTCACGATTCCCAAGACAATCCTTATGTAACCTTTCTGGGATCTGAAGGTGAAAACGAAGCTGAGTCATCCCCTATTGCCGATCCAAAAGACTCAGCTGAGGATGTTCTCCCAAGCACGAGTAAGACCAACCTTAAGGCTACTCGCCAAACCTTTAATTTTGATGATGAGCCACCCATGCAAATCTCATCATCGTCCGATGACGCTACTAACACGGCCGAGGACCAGTCAACTCACATGGAAAAACCAGCTGAGACCGATTTAAGCTGTTGAGATGTTGAGGCTCAACCACCGTGGTCAAAATCCCAACAGACCACAACTGACACACAGTCAACTACGCAGGCTACCCAAGTTGTAGCAGAATCGACGCAACGGGGCACGAGTTACCATTGAACATATTCCCGTTGTCCGAGATGATCCATTTGAAGAATCATTCCCTTTCTCTCTGGAGCTACCTAACCTTCTTGAAGAATCAGCTAGAGATCAAGAACATTTCCATAAACCTTATCCCGTTATCCCAACAGATACAATCATCCCAGCAGATTTCAACTTTGATGCTACTTGGCCGCCAGCTGAGACAGAAGTGACAACTGAGGTTCGAGAAGTTTTCAAGGCCATATTTGCAGAGATAGAGAAGATGGAGAGGCACCAGGCCTCACTGGACATGAGCCTGGATAACCGAGACGCAAATCTTACTGCCGATCTGCGTAGAATAATTGCCAAGATCCGGGAATGGTGGCAACAACAACAGACAATGCGTGTAGAACAAGTTCGATACTTCATAACTTTGTTCAATAAATTGCTAGTCTGGCGGGCTGAGAATGCTTATATGAAGACAAGAATGCAAGAAAACATCGATCGAATGCATGAATCTCACAACACAAAGATGCAGCTGCTGCGTGAATTTCATAAGAAAGAGCTTCTGCGCGTAGAGGAGAACATGGAGAAGAAATTCAGCCTCCTCATGGCTGAAATGAATTTGGTGTGATTGAATCCAACGCCACTCGCTCGAGTCATGCGGCAAAGATACTCCGCACAGATTCGAAGCATAACTCGGCCTATCACCGCTTAGACTTCATGATTGCGGCTTGTTTTCGGGGTTCCTCTCTCCTTTGATGATGCCAAAAAGGGGGAAGAGGAATACCTAAAGGCGTTAAAAGGATCTCGAAGTCGAGAAGAAGGACACAATTTGTGAATGAGAAGAGTGACCAAGAAAAAAAAAGAGAAAAGAAGGGAAAATCTGTTAAGGGGAAGGTTCGAAAGATATGATATTGATGATTGCTAAAACCCCTCACCAAGGATTTGTCACTATTGATATCATCAGCAAAGTCCCAGTGACTCTGCCGCTCCAACACTCTGTTGTACCCATGGCTGAAAAGCGAAAAATAGTAGAAGCAGGGATGAGGGAGGTGGAAGGAAAGATGGATGCCCGAGTTATGGATATACTGAAACAACATGGAGTCATTCCAACAGACAGAGACACCTATGCCATTTTAGACATCAGAACCGAGCCAAGATCTGTTGATGAATTCAAGATGCTCGCATCTGATGGTTACTTCGCCAATATGTCCATGGCTCAAGCCTGGGATTTCTATTGGGAAAAAGGCCTCAAGCTATGTGAACAAGCTGACAGGCAGCAGACTACTGGCAGTCACTCTGCTGGTCACTCAGCTGGGAAAAAGAAGGCCCCAGTACAATACACGCCCAGAGGCAGAGGAAGAAGCAGTGGAGAAGGAAGAGGTTTCAAACCTAGACCTCTGCCCAAAAACATTGAATATATAGATCCAGGCAAGAAAGGAGGGATCTATTGGGCTGGATTCGACGAAGTAGCCAACCTGCAAGTGGCCAAGAACAATGCTGAGTATGTAAAGAGAATCGAAGAAGAAAATAGAAGACAAACTCAGCTGTGGGAAGAAAGACAAGAAAGAAAAAGAAGAGATGAAGCTGCCAGAAAAGCATATGAGAAAAAGAAAGCAGCTGAAGAAGAGAAGAAGAGAAATAGATCAGAAGAAGACAGAGCTGATGAGGAAAGAAGGAGGCAGTGAAGGAGATGAAGTGTTGTTGTCCACCCCTTCATGTATCTTACTATGTAAATACATCCTTATGTAAGTCCTCTGTACATCGAATAAAATTGTATAATTTCTATACTTGCGTAGATATAGAATAGCATGGTTACATTAAACTCTATTTAAGCTCTGATACACCCTGCAAACAGCTGTGTAAAGAACAAGAATGTTATGATCAATAAAAGATTGATTCTATGCATACATTCTGTGATTCTACATTGTCTGTATGTATCTTTGCTGTTTAATTATTGTATAAACATTTTAAGTTTTGGCATCATCAAAAAGGGGGAAATTGTTGGGAAATTAATTTTTAGATTTTGATAAATGCCATGTAAAACTTAGAATAGAAAGTTGGCACCCCATTTTTGTTGTAAATTGCATTGTAATAGATAGGGCTGGTCGAGCTGAGTTAAGTCAGCTATGCCTAAATATGCAAGAAATCAACTGGAGACTAGAAGGAAGACTACCGAGAGGCGGTGAGTGTGGCGAAGAAGAGAAGACAGAACTCGATCAAGGTGCGGTGAAGTGAAGTGTCGATTCAAGTCAACTCAAGATAGCCAAGTCTCAAGTTTAAGTGACAGATGAGTCATCCAATGATTGAAAGCTGACTCGAAGTCACCTGGGGAAGTCAAGGAAATGCAGTGAAGTCGAGATAACTGAAAGAGATCCGTTGCACATAAGTCAAGAAAATTACTTAAACAAGTAATACTTCCCATCTTGTCTTTCTTAAAGTGCTCATCCCCTTAAGAGTGCAAAAGGAATAAACCAATGGGAAGCTCGCACTGTGTCGAACTACGAAAAGTCAAGACTCATTCATACAAGGAAATGTCAATTCCAAGAACTGCAACAAGACAAGCCAACGACCACAAGTGTCTTTTGAAAATTAACCTATCTCTTCAACGGGCAAATTTTCAAAAGAACACTATAAAAGGCTGAGTAATCTATTTGAGAAGTGATGAACTTTGTGACCTGGAACTTTCAAGCTCTTATTCAAACTATAATCTACTCAAGACATTCAAGTTCAACCCTCAAGCCTACATTACGAAGGAAATCAATCCAACACTCACCTGTGAAGGAAAGACGACTTCAATCAGTTGAAGAGGAAACATTTGAAAAATCAAGGTGTCTACATTCCACGAAGGATTGTAGAAAGGTTCAAGGTCGAACCAGTCTCAAGTTTTTGGAGGGCTTCGTGATCAAATCCAAGAAGCTTGAGCAAGTGGGCTGTAGTAGCAAGGCAGCTGCCCTGTGAAGAAGCTGAGTTGTACGAGAAGCCAGCTGTGTGACCAAGGCATCTCCAGACTGAGTCCCAAAGGATCAAGTCAGCTGTGTGATCAAGACTTGCATCTGGACTGATAACCACTTTGTATATTGATCAATACTTAATGGATTCCTCCAGGAGTTGGAAAAGAGAGGAGTAGAAGAATTACCCCATCTCCGAACCTCTATAAAAATTTATTGTGTCATTTACATTTCAACACTTTAATTTTTGCATATTATTTCAATATCTGCTGATAAATTTGCTATCCAATTGATAATCAACAAAGTGCTAAAACCAAGTATTAAAACAAACTTAAACCAAATTGAAGGGTGTTAAGTCTTCCGCTGAAAACATATCACAGTCAAGTTAAGTTTTAGTCAAAACAACTGAGTTATTCTATCACGGCTCAAATTTCAATGAGTCATTGTTGAGTGGCTAACTCTGTTGATTAACTAACTTAGCTGTCCATCAAGGACTCAGCTGTGAAGTATTAACTCTAAACGTTTTAAAAGGACTAAAACGAAAAGTTGGTAAGGTTTATTCAACCCCCTTCTAAACCTTACACTCACACCCCTTGGGACCTACAACATCATTTTTGGTTCCACAAACAAAGAACTGTGTGATAAATTCTCAAACCTCATGAAAAGCAAATTTGAAATGATTATGATGGGAGAGTTGACATTCTTCCTGGGACTTCAAGTAAAACAGCTGAAGGATGGAATCTTCATAAGTCAGACAAAGTACACCAGAAAATTAATGAAGAAATTTGGTATGGAAGAGAAGTCTTCTGTGAAATACCAATGAATACATTAGTCAAAATGGATATGGATGCAGAAGGCAAGCCTGTGGATCAAACAAGATACAGAGCACTCATTGGATCACTGCTCTATCTCACAGCAAGTAGGCCAGATATCACCTTTGTTGTAGGTGTATGTGCAAGATTTCAATCTGCTCCTAAAGAAAGCCACATGACTGGAGCCAAGAGAATATTGAGATATTTAAAGGGAAGCCAAGAAGTTGGCCTATGGTATCCAAATGAAGGTAGTTTCAAGCTAATTGGTTATTGATTGACTATCTTTGGATGTAGAGTTGACAGAAAAGTACTTGGTACATGTCAAATGCTTGGAAATAGGTTAATTTCTGGTTCAAAGAAGAAGCAAAACTCAATAGCCACATCCACAATGAAGCGAGAATACATAGTCTGGCAAAATTGTTGTGCCCAAGTCTTATGGATGAGACAGCAGCTGAGAGACTATGAAGTTGAAGAGAAGGAAATTCCAATCATGTGTGATAACACAAGTGCAATTGCAATCACTTAAAATCCTGTGTTACACTCAAGAACAAAGCAAATTGATGTCATATACCATTTCATAAGAGACCATGTTGAAAAGAAGGACATCACTTTGGAATACATCTCAACCGATAAGCAGTTAGCTGATATATTCACAAAACCATTATGTGAATCAAGATTTGAAAAACTCAAGCATGAATTAGGGTTAATTGAGCTGAGTTGACACTCAGAAGAAAAGATGGAACATTAAAAGATGGGAAAAGAGCGGAGCTCTTGAAACAACTAAGTGAATTAGCCGCATCGGAAAGTTAGCTGCAACGAGTTGGCTGACAGCTAAGTCATGATGTGAATGAAGAGAAGAAGAGTTGAATCAGCTAAGAAGCAAGCTGAGTCATTTATGAGCAAAGTGACAAAAACGCAGTCGTTTCTACTAAGTGGGAATGTTTTTAAGAATGACGTCAGCATAATTATAACGTGTACAGTAAAAAGTTGCATACCAAACTTATGATTGGATATAAATGTTGTTGCATTAAATCCGAGAAATTAAATGTTAATCGGCGTGCAAAATCTGAGCCAATGATCTTGATCAAATTTCAAAAATCGTCCGCACGTCCTTTCATAACCCATACATATACCATTTCGTCCGACTTTCTCTCACTTTACCAAAACTGTTCATCTCTCTCAAAAGAAAAGAAAGAAGTTTTTCTCTCAAAACCTTACAAACCTTAAAAGCCTTTTTTCAAAGTTTCGTTTGGTATATCTTCAAGAAATGGCATCTACTTACGATTTTGTCAAGATAGGAAAGCAAATCCACACGGGGTCTACTGTGGATTTCGAAGGTCTAATCAATCAAAGGTCAGACGAAACCCTTGTGAAGAAAATAGCAGAGAAGTTGGAAAAATCTGGACTGAAACCTTTTCTCACGATGGAGTTTCAGATGACCTACGTGGAAGAGGTCGCGCAGTTCTATGTGAACGCTGAAGTTCACGACGAGGGCATCAAGTCCTCTGTTCATGGGAAGGAAGTCAAAATCATCGCCAAGGATTTGGCGAGAAAGCATCTTTGCTACCGGTGAAGGAGTGCTTGGGAGATCTGAGCGGATGTAAATTTGGCTCTTTGCATGGAAGGAAGTAGCCAAACCTCGATCTTTGCAAAGGTTGTCTACACACGGTGATAAGAAAGTCTTTGAAGGAGGATTACCACAAGCTGTTAGACATTGTTGCCAAATGCATAGATATCAAGTTTGGAAGCTTTAATCAATTTGTCAAAACCAAGTTGATCGTGATGGTGCGATCATGGAGGAGAAGAAGGTGAACTGTGCGAGTTTGTATACAGCAGACTCTGCAAGAATATTGGGAATAAATCCTTCAAGGAGGATGGTTCGTTTGGAGGATCTTTGGGATATGGCCTGGTGATTGGCCGGATGATGGAAGTGAATGGAGTCCCTCTTCGACATGGAAAGGCGTTCTATGTAAACAAGAAAATGTTTTGATCGAACCTTTCTGGAGCACAGAAGAGAGCATACACCAAGAGGGCTGATACGAGTTAGGAAGAATCAGTTGGCCTTGAAGAAATAGATGTCTCCTCCTCTCCCCAGAAGAAGACTGCCCCTGCAGCTGCAAAGAAGACTGCTGGCCCTGCAACAAAAAAAAAGAAATCCGCACCTGCCCCTGCAGCCAAGTCACCTGCCCCGGCAGCCGCATTAGAGAAGGAATCCCAAATGCCTTCTCCAGTTATTAAGAAAAGAAGGATTGATAAGCCGAGAAGGCCACCTCCTCAGAAAAAGACAATAGCACCGGCCCCCGCCGCCCAGGACTCGGAGGAAACTGCATCCGAACTAGAAATTCCTTTGGTAAGGACCAAAAGGAGAAGACTCTTCAAGCGGTCAGAGCTTGAGAAAACAAATTTGAGTCCGCCATTCACCGAACAGATCAGATCAAAAATTTGGAGAAGTAGAGTCTCAGAGATTATTGATGCAATCGCGAGTCTGTTGAAGCCGATCACAGAGGCAAGTCGAAGACCCATGTGGACGGGGACAGATGAAGAACAAGGAGCGGTGAGACAATGAGACTCTCCTGGCCGACAGACTATATCTCCACCGTCCACGATCTTTCTTGAAGGAGTTGAGTAGTAGAGTATGTTGCCTTCTATTCCTGAAAAGGAAGGGCAACAAGGAGATGATGATAAGAAGATGATGATGTGATGATCCTATCCCCACCATATCCGGACATCCAAAATCGTCTGTGAGAATGGAGGAAGTGCAAGTTGAGTCGATCCAGGGAACAATTCCAAAGACCGGAGTTTATTGAAGAAGAAGAAGACATGTTGAATTTTCTCGGATTGACCACTGTGGTCCTAGCACTGGATGAAGAAAACTGCATAGATATCTTGCAGATCTTCAAAGACAAGGAGAAGCAGAGACTGGCAGAGGAAGCTGAAGCTCGTGTGAAGGCCAGCATTTGTCCCCTTACTGGAACCACTGATCATACACATCCTCATCTTGACATCCTCTCAGAGAGTGATGAGGATCTGGACCCTGCTGCTGCTACAGAAGAATTGGAAATGCAGCAAGCCATGCGGGAATCTAGGGTCCTACATGACCAACGGTTAATGGAAGGACCAGGGGAATCTTCCAAATCACAGCTGGAGATTGATCCTATGGGAGTGGTGCAGCGAATTGCAACCGTTGTTGCTGCCACCACTTCCCCTGCTCACTCTGATAAAGGCATTAAGGGAATTGGCGATGAAACTGGGAACTTGGGGACCCCAGTCGAGCCAACCCCTAATGAAGGTGTCTTACAACCTGCGTCCCAATGATCTGAATACTCAAAGGAACAAGTGGGAGTCCGGAGACGAGTGACCCCAATCCAAGTCACTCACCGGTGGTGTGCCTACCGAGGGGGAAACTCTCTCCACCTGAAGTTAGGTCGGAGAATCTTTGCGGTGACTCCACAACGAATCTCGGAGGCAAAGTGGAAACGGAAACAAAAACAGATACACAGCAAGTTGTCACTGAAGAGGCTCAGACAGTTGAGATTGTCTCAGCTGAAGTGCCAACTGCTATGAAGGCCAATGACGTTCTTTGAAGCAAACGAGAGGCACATGAGGGATCTCGCCTTGGGAGTTAACACTGCAGGCGATGAAAGTGCAATCCATGGAGTTGAGACTCTAGTGGATGCCACCTCAAGACCCTAAGCGGTTGAGTCTCGTCGAAGGGATTGTCCAAGGCCTCGCCTGTAGTTGAGATTGCGGGAGGTAGTGAAGGCCAACGGGAGGTTGAGACTTCCGGGGTAAAGAGGCAGGAATACTGAGAACATCCCTCCTACTATCATTGATCCATCCGAGAAGGAGATAAGTGCTCTTCACGATTCCCAAGACAATCTCGATGTAACATTTCGGGATCCGAAGGTGAAGGTGAGTCATCCCCCATTGCAAATCCAACCAGCTCAGCTGAGGATGTTCTTCCCAGTACGAGTAAGCCAGAATTCAAGGCTGCTTGTCAAAAGTTCAATTTTGATGATGAGCCACCTCTCCAAATCTCATCATCTTCCGATTATGACGGATACGGCCGAGACGGATAACTCAACATGAAGCACCATGAGACCGACGAAGTTGTTGAGACAGCTGAGCTCGGCCAGATGGGTCTATACCATAACGCACGGACCCAGTGAATCACGATCAGCCAATCGAGATCCCAAAGTCAGAAAGCGGAATCAACGCAACCGGGCACATCACGGGCACGAGTTATCATTGAACATATTCCCGTTGTCCATGATGATCCGTTTGAAGAATCGTTCCCTTTCTCTCTGGTGCTACCTGATATTCTTGAAGAATCGCCTACGAGATCAACAACGTTTCCATAAACTCGATCCCGTCATTCCCAATGACACCATCCCCAATTTCGACTTTTGACTTTGACGCCGCTTGGCCGTGAGCAGGTGACAACTGAGGTTCGAGAAGTTTTCAAGGCCATATTTGCGGAGATAGAGAAGATGGAAAGGCACCAGGCCTCACTAAACAT
This sequence comes from Rehmannia glutinosa, assembly GCA_016081115.2. NCBI lineage: Eukaryota > Viridiplantae > Streptophyta > Magnoliopsida > Lamiales > Orobanchaceae > Rehmannia > Rehmannia glutinosa. Next base: position 24,827,363 of record CM071930.1, read on the forward strand.
GAGACTGGATAACCGAGATGCCAATCTTACTGACGATCTGTGAGGAATAATTGTCAGGATCCGGGAATGATGGCAACAACAACAGACAATACGCGTGGAGCAAGCTCGCTACTTCAGAACATTGTTCAATAAAATGCTAGTCTGGAGCGCTGATAATGTTGACATGAAAAGGAGGATGCAGGAAAATATTGAGAATGCATACCTCCCATACCACGAAATGGGCTAGCTGCGTGAATTTCATCGCAAAGCGGCTTTTGTGCGTGGAGGAGAACATGGAGAAGAAATTCAGCCTCCTCTCGGCTGAACTGAAGCAGGTGGCAGCTAAACCGAAAGCCACTTGCTCCGAATTTTGTGCGACATACTCAGACAGATTCAAAACATAACTTAGCTATCAGTCGCTTGGACTTCATGATTGGCATGTTTCCAGGGGTTCCTCTCTCCTTTGATGATGCCAAAAAGGGGGAAGAGGAATACCTAAAGGCGTTAAAAGGATCTCGATCTTTGAGAAGAAGGACACAATTTGTGAAGTGAAGGAAAAGACAGTGAAGAAACGAGAAAAAAAAGAAAAAGAAGGGAAAATCTGTTGAGGGAGAAGGTTCGAAAGATATAGCATTGATGATTTCTAAAACCCCTCAACAAGGATTTGTAACTGCTGATATCATCAGCAAACTCCCAGTGACTCTGCCGCTCCAACACTCCGCTGTACCAATGGCTGAAAAGCGAAAAATAGTAGAAGCAGGGATGAAGGAGGTGGAAGGAAAGATGGATGCCCGAGTGATGGATATAATGAAACAATATGGAGGCATTCCGGCAGGAAGAGACACTGATGCCATTTCAGACGTCGGAACCGAGCCAAGATCTGTTGATGAATTCAAGACGCTCGCATCCGAGGGATACTTCGTGAACATGACCATGGCCCAAGCCTGGGACTTGTATTGGGAAAAAGGCCTCAAGCTATGTGAAGAAAGCCGACAGCAAGAGACCATCGCGGTCGCTCTGTTGATCACTCTCTTTGGTCACTCACGGGGAAGAAGAAGGCCCCAGTACAATACACACCCAGAGGAAGAGGAAGAAGCAGTGGAGGAAGAGGTTTCTGACCTAGACCTCTACCCAAAAATATAGAATTAATAGATCCAGGGAAGAAATGAGGGATCTATTGGGCTGGGTTTGACGAAGTAGCCAACCTGCAAGTGGCCAAGAATAATGCTGAGTATGTAAAGAGAATCGAGGAAGAGAATAAAAGACAAACTCAGTTGTGGGAAGAAAGAATATATTATTTTATATCTGTTGATAAATTTGCTATCCAATTGATATTTAACAAAGTGCTAAAACCAAGTGTCAAAACAAACTTAAACCAAATTCAAGGGTGTTAAGTCTTCCGCTGAAAACATACCACAGTTGAGTTAAGCCTTAGACTAAGCAGCTGAGTTATTCTATCAACAGCTCAATCAGTGCATTTGAGTGGCTAACTCTTTGGTTAACTAACTTAGCTGTCCATCAAGGACTTAGCTGTGAAGTATTAACTCTGAACTATTTTAAAAGGACTAAATCGAAAAGTTGGTAAGGTTTATTCAACCCCCGCATCTAAACCTTACTCTCACACCCCTTGGGACCTACACAACTAAAGACCTTGCGGAGCACTGTTTGTTGCCGTCTGAAGGAACGATGGAGATAAATGAAGCTGATGTTGACTTGGCTGCTGCATGGAAAGAGGTAGCCAAACTAGAGTGTGCTGTTAAGGTGGTCTACACAGCTGAGAAGAAATTGCTGACGGACGACTATGACAAGTTAATGGATGTCGTCTCCAATTGTGTAGACAGGAAGTTTGGCAGCTTCAACCAACTGTCAAAGACTAAGCTGATCGTCATGGTTGCGATCATGCAGGGCAAGAAAGTCAACTGGGCTGAGTTCGTGTACAACAGACTCTACCAGAACGTTGTAAATAAATCGTTCATGGAAGACGGATCCTTTGGAGGATCTCTTGGTTATGGCCTGGTGATTGGCCATCTTATGGAAGTGAAGGGCATTCCCCTTTCGACATGGAAAACTTTTCCATGTCAACAAGGAGATGTTTAGGGCAAATCTCTCAGGAGCCCAGAAGAGAGCCCACGCAAGGAGGGCAGATACAAGTAAGGGAGAATCAACTAAACCCGAGGACAAAGCTTCTACCCCTCCTCCCAAGAAGAAAGATGCCCTTGTAGCTCCGAAGAAGAAAGTTGCCCCTGCAGCTAAGAAAAAGGAGTCTCCTGCCCCTACAGCCGAGTCGCCTGCCCGTGCGGTACTGAGTCTCGCTCCGCAGCGGCCGAGAAGGAAACCCAAATTCCTTCTCAACAATACGGAAGAAGAGGACTGCCAAATCAAGGAAGGCAACTCCATCCAAGAAGGATGCCCCGGCCCCTGCCGCCAAAGAATCAGAAGAAGAAACAGAACCAGAAATTCCTCTGGATAAAACCAAAAGAATAAGAATTTTTAAGCTTTCAGAGCTTGAAAAGACAGCTGAATCTACCTCTCAGCTGGAGAAAACACCAGAAACTGTTGAAACTCAGGAAGTGCAGTCTCCTGAAGTAATAGATGAAACTACCAAGTCTGTTGAGGATGATTAGCAGAGGCCTACTGAAGACCCAGCTGTGGAGAAGATAGCTTAGGATAATGTACCAGCTGAGACAACTGAGCATCCACCTGAAAATGTTGTCTCTCCACATGCTACTGATGCTGTTGAAATAGAAGGGCAGCAGGATATCTTGCCTTCAATCCCAGAAAATGAAGGACAAGAAGAGGATGATAAGGATGATATGATCATGTACTCTCCTCTGTATCCAGATATCCAGCGTCGTCTCAAAGAGTGGAGAGCATGGAAGCTAGATCACTCAAGGGAGCAGTTCGCTTACCCTGAGTATATCGAAGAAGAGGAAGAGTTTTTGTTGCAATTTCTCGATATTGCCACTATACGCCAGGCTCTTGATGAAGCAAATTATATGGATCTTCTTCGAATCATCAAGGAAGAAGAGAAAGAAAAGGCAGCCGAGGAATCCCGTGCATTGGAAAAGGCCAAGATGTGTGTGCTTACTGGCGAGCATGATCACACACTTCTCGATGTGCTATCTGAGAGTGATGAGGATCCCATTGTTGCAGCAGAAAAGTCAGATATGCAGTAGGCTCTAAGGGAATCCAGGCAGTTGCATGAGCAACAATTGTTTGAAGGACCAGGAGAGTCGTCTCAATCTCTCCTGCAAATCGACCCTTTGGAGGTAGTGCAGCAGATTGCCACAGCATCGCTGTAGCTACGTCCCCGGTACTCTTGGAGGATGGGTCCAAGGGAATTAGCAATGAAACTGGAACTTCGGGCACCCAAGTTGAGCCAACCCCAAATGAAGGTGTTTTACCACCTGCCCCAACGGATGAGCACTCAACAGAAGCAGCCGCGAGTCTGGAAAAGAGTGACCCCATCATCAATCACTCAGCTGGTGTGCCAGCTGAGGGGGAAACTCACTCCACTACAGTAGGATCGGAGGATGCTGCAGATGACTATATATTGAAGAAAGGTGGCGAAGTGGAAACTGAGAAAGAACCACAACAGATTGACATTAACGAAGCTCGCACAGTTGTGTCTGTCCCAGCTGAAGTGTCAGCTGCTTTGAAAGCTGATGACACTGCTATTGCAGTTGAGGCACAGGATGGAAATGCCCCGGGAGTTAACACTCTGGGCAATGAAAGTGCAATCCAAGAGGTTGAGACTCCTATGGATGCCAATGTTGAAGACACTAAGACAGTTGCGACTACCGAAGGGAATGTTGAAGGCCTCGCTGCAGTTGAGACTGTTTGAGGTGTTGAAGGCCCAAGGGAGGTTGAGACTTCCCTGGGTAAAGTTCAAGAAACTCAGAATATTCTTCATGTACAAGGCGCTGAGTCTGAGAAGGAGATAAGCGCACTTCTTGACTCCTAGGAGAACCCTGACATATCATTTCTGGGGTCTGAAGATGAAGCTGAGTCCACACCCATTTCACATCAAAGGGACCCAGCTAAGGATGTCCTCAAGCATACGAGTCAGTTGAGTTACAAAGCTGCTCGTCAAACATTCAATTTTGTTGATGAACCAAGCCCCCAGGTTTCATCATCATCTGATGAAGTTGATGATGCAGCAGAGGATCCGGTACTTCATTTAGAAAAATTTATTGAGGCCGAAGAAGTTGTTAAGACAGCTGAGGCTCAGTCAGCTGCCCAACCCATTCCAAAGGCCCCAGCTGAAACCGAGTCATCTGCGACAGGCTCCCACAGCTGCAGCAGTAACGACTCCAACAGAAACATCACAGGGACAAACCGCACAAACAATCCCATATGTGCGCGATGATGCTTTTGAGCAACTATTTCTCTTTTCTATTGAATTGCCTAAGCTAGAGGAAGAGACCGCTAAAGAGCAGTGACAATTCACTGTACAAGAAGATCCCGTAATCCCTACCGACTCTATTGTGCCAGCAAACTTTGACTTCAATGCAGAATGGCCGACAGCTGAATCAGGTGTGACAGCTGAGATTCGTGAAGTCTTCAAGAAGATCTGTGGAGAGATTGAGAAGATCGAACGGCACCAAGCCTCACTAGACTTACGCCTGGACAATAGAGATGCCACCCTCACAGCAGATTTGAGAGGGATAGTGGTAAGGATTAGGGAGTGGTCTCAACAGCAGGTACAATGCGATACGAACAAGTTATCTATTTCAAGGCGTTATACAATAAGATGCTTGTTTGGAGTGTTGACAATGCTGATATGAACCAGAGGATGCAGGTGTATATTGAGAGGTTGCATGCCTCCCATAAAACAGAAATGGAGCTACAACGTGAATTCCAATGAAAAGAAGTTTTGCGTCTTGAGGAGACCATGAATGAAAAATTCAGCATTCTCATGGCTGAAATGAAACTAGTGGCAGCCGACTCAAAAGCCACTCGTTCATAATTTTGGACAGCTTATGCCGCAGCAGACTCCAAGCAGAACTCAGCTCTCAGCAGACTCAACTTCATGCTCGCAGGCATGTTCCCTGGGGTCCCTCTCTCCTTTGATGATGCCAAAATGGGGTAAGAGAAGTCCCTAACGAGCTTAAAAGAAGAAAAGTTGAAAGAATCGGAAGCCAAGATGACGGGAGCTGAGAAAAAGAAGGGAAAAATAGCTTTGGGGGAACGGTCAAAGGATTTGATGTTGATGATAGCTGAAACCCCTCAGTAGGGTCATGTTACGGCCTCAATTATCAGCAAACTTCCAGTGACTCTGCCGATCGAACACTCTGCTGTGCCAATGTTGGAGAAAAGGTGAATCGTAGAAGCAGGGATGGAAGAGTTTGACAAGAGGACAGATGCCCGCATTGAAGAAGTGTTGAAACAATACGGTGGCATTCTGGCAGGGAAGGATCAAGATGTTATTCCAGACAACAGATCCGAGCCAAGATCAGTTGAAGAATTCAAGACGCTCGAATCCGTAGGCTATTTCCAAAAGATGTCTGTAGCCCAAGCCTGGGATCTGTACTGGGAGAAGGGTCTTAAATTGTGCGAAGAAGCTGATAAGCAGCAGACTACCAACAACCATTCAGCTGGTAAGCAGAAGACTCTTGTACAATATACACCTAGATGAGGAGGAAGTAGTGGTGGAGGAAGAGGCTTTCAACCTCGTCAAGACCCAAGAACATCAAATATGTGGATCCCAGAGAAAAAGGGAGACTCTACTGGGCTGGCTATGATGAAGTAGTAAATGTGGAGGTGGCTAGGAAGAATGCTGAAGCCGTGAGAAGACAGGAAGAGGAGAACAGAAGGTGTAATATCCCAGTTTTTTTTTTAGAAAAAATAAGGGTTAATTTAGAAGTTATTTTAGGGGTTAGATTAGGGATTATTTTTAGGGGGCTTAGGGGTTAGTTATTAGGGGCTAATTTAGGTTTAGGGGTTTAGGGGTTGGAATTAACTACTATAAATATGTGTAATTTCATACACAATTTTACACCACATTTCTAATAATTATAAGGTATAAATAGTTTTTCTACTTCAAGTTTCATATATATATATATATATATATATATTCACAATTCACAATTCACAAGCCTTCTTTCAATATTTTTCACAAATTATTTCATTTATTAGTTTGATTTATTAAAATCACATATTAGTTATATAATTTTATTTAATGTTGAAAACGAAGGTGTCGAGTACTAGGACTTTTATTGTTCATTTTTCTACATCGAATATCTGCGATTATTAAGGTAGGAATTTCTATAGTATTTGCCTTATTTAATATTTCATGATTGTACTTCATTGATTGCAATATATGTCAAGAGGAAATAAATTCATATAAGCTAGGGGCCATGAAAAGGGTTCGGGATCAAAAGTATCTTTCGGGTGAACCCGCAATACTATATGTGTGAAGCCCCGATTTTTCCGAGCTATTAATAGATCCTTATTGTCGTTTATACTTTTGATCGACTATTTTACCGCGTCATTTTGACGGGTAATTATTAATAATATATACATTTTGTATTTTATTTCATTTTATTTAATTACTTGTGATCATGATCTTATTTAATTCTATTCCTCATTTATGATCACTTGATTGATCATTATTACTATTTTTGTATTTATTAGTCACCTTAGAATTTTAAGAGACTATTTATTTTGGAGACTTTTACCTTATAGAATTAAGATTTTTATTTAGATTAAGTGATCATGAGACTTACAAGTGATCAAGGAAATCACTAAATATTTTGGAGATTGACATATTTCATCTATTATCATCAAATTTGGGACAAAAAAAAAATTTATGGAATTACCATAATGCCCTTGAAGTGGATGGCCAACATGGTATTTTTGGAGTAAAAATATCATCCAACTCTTGTACACCTACACCATATATTAGTCATCTTGTGTATAATTATATCATTAATTCAAACATTATACACATTATCTTATACATCAATTTTATATCATTAAATTCCCCAACATATTCTATTCTTCCCAACATTCTTCTTATTCCCTCAACATTCCAATTTGACCCATACCTTGACTCACCTTTTGTCTCCATGCAAGAGACCAAATTCAAGACACAATTTGAACAAAATTTTCTCTCCCTCTCTCACTATGTTGGACGGTCATATGGCCTAATTACACAAAAATTTCATCTCAAATTTCACCAACACATTTGATCTTCCAAATCAATTCTCCTCTTTCTCTCTAAAAACTCCCAACTTCTCTCTATTCTTCCTTTCACTTTCTTCTTCTATACTTAGAAAAATTTTCAACATTTTCCTCCTATTCTTCACTAAAAATCGAACCATCATCATACAAGGTAAGAAATTTTAGCTTCATCTCTTCCACATTCTTAACTTAAGTTTGAATTTGGTTTGGAGGTACATATAAAAAACCTTGAAGATTAGAGCTTGACAACATTTTTGAAAAAGGACCTCAAGCTTGAAGAGGAAATAGTAGAGGAAATTAGACCACAAGGTAAGAATTGAGTACTAGACCTCTTCTTCCCTATTCTTTCTAATTTTTCCAAATTTTAACACCCCTTTTTCATTTTTGAGAAATAGGGGCTGACCTTAGGAGATTTTGGAGTTGAGCCAAAATTTCCAATTTTTAAGCTTCAACTAGTCTCCAAACATCTACTGCACAAGGTAAAATACTAAACTTGAGGACCCAAATGAAATTTCCAGGACTTATGCAACCCATGCACCTGGAAATACTAACTTAACTATAACTTAATTATATTTTGGACCCAAGGTTCAAATTTCATAACAATTGGACCACTAAAAGCCTTAAAGGCAATTATTTCAAAATGGGACAAAAATGACATTTTCAAAAGTTAAAGGACCTACACATATTTCTTCTAAAAACTGCTTTTGACCCAATATCCTACTAACCTTAGTGACATTTTCCAACTGGAATCACATTAAAAGCCCTTCCGGTTTGTGAGTTCCGAATTTTTAAAACTTAAGGTCCGAATTGGCAATTTTTACAAATTTGGGGCCAATGTGAGAATTTTACAAAATCTCGACTTCAAAATTTAAAAACCTGAATCTCTGGACAATTTGGAGAATTTAGGAACTGACCTCTTAATTTTTCAAAGTCGGGATATTTAATTATTCAATTTTTAACCCCAAAAGTGTTGGTTTTTACAAACGGGGCTAAATTACAATTTTTCTTTCATAAAGGACCTAACTCAAATTATTTTCTCTTTTACTAAAATAGCCCTGGACCCTCTGACTTGGAGATTTAATTAAAGTATTTTACTTTCCCAAAAAAAACCCTTGACTTATCGGATCAATTTGACCGATTAATACCCGATCGCGTTGCGACTTCCTCGCCTTGCGATTTTGAATCTATATCGGGACTTATGTTCCACCTAATCTTTCAAGATATTGAAGATTGCTTATCCTTCCGATGATCGTCTTCATCCAAAAACTCCACCAACGCCATAATTACCACTCGCGCTTTTCAAAAATTTTCCTAAAACTGCTTCCCTGAATCAATAATACTCGACTGCCTGGTTGACCGCCTGTAATTGTAATCACAGTCGGAATGGATACGTCGGGGATGGAACCGGGCAGCTCGGCTGCTATTCCACTCTTCTGGCCCCATCGTCCTAATCCCCATGGCGAGGGACGGAGTTTTTCAAGGGAAGCGGGTCGTAGTAATCTTGAGATATAATCATGATTATGACAGATCCGAGCCTTGCAAGCTCCACTTTGTGGATTTTGTCTTTGCCTACGGAGCGATAAGGTGCGGTCTTGGACCATACCGACCGGGAGTTACAAGGAAGAACGAAGGAATCGTTGTCTGATCCACACGATTCCGGAGTTATCGGCCCGTTTTGGTTGACGTTACATTTCCGTACGCAACCGCTACCTGTTTTACATTAGTTGGCGCTACAAATTAAATCACGTACGCAACCATTATTTGCCTTGCATAGGATTGGCGTTACACTTCCGCACGCAATCCTACTGTCTTGATGAATCACATAGTGCCTGTGTGACCATGAATCATTTTCTTGAATTGTATAAGCATATTATTTAAATATTTTATCACGACGCTTGCGAACTGTGTGTGAATTCATGCATCATACTCATGCGTTTTCATATAACTGTTTTCTCACATTAAATATATATTGCGCCACACTTGCACACGATCACCCATCCACCGAGATTTTTGTCTCATCCCCACCGTTTTCTAACCTTAGATGAGGATTTCGTTGGAGATCCGAACCAGAAGCTCTGGATTGAGACCTTGTACTACGCTTGTTGGATTTACTATTTCTTGTTGTTGATTGGACTATTTTCTTATGTTGTTGTCGGACTTTTGTATTTCGTTCCATTCGGGTTTGTAATTGAAGGGCGTAGAACCCTTTGACTTTAAGTTGCTATTTTGTTGATTTTCGGGTTGTAATATGGATGATGGATTGTAGACTTTAAGTTGAAACTTGTATACATTATTTATTTCATTTGCTATTTAGACTCTGTCTCATTGGGTTCTCGTGATATTTGTGCTGAATTTGTTTGGTTGTATTTAAGTTGTGGATCGCCGTCGCATCCCGTTCGGGGCGTGACAGTTAGAGTGGTATCAGAGCTCGACTAGTAAGATGGAAACTTACACCGAGCTGACCCGAGGATAGGACCCTCGATCCGTGTTTTGGGTAGTCCGCGACTTGACCAATTAAGTGTGAAATCGATTTCAAATTGGCATAGAACCGTCTTATTGATATTTGAACTAAGTTAGAACGCATATTTTGAGATTTCGTAGTCATACTTGTTTTGACTTAGCTGATTCTTGATCGATTTCCTTATTCATTATTTCCTTATTCTCTCCTTATCTTTCCTCTACCTTTGGTCGATCCGCCTTAGTTTTGTTTGATCGGGATGGAGCCGACGCCGCCTACATGGTGGGATGTATTCCATGCCGTCTTTGAGCGGGAATATTACGGAAGCGATGATTCATTGGCACAGGACGCGTGAACGCGCGCGACCACGTAACTAGCCGGGAGCGCCAACACAATAGGGACTGACTCGGCGCTTGGCGATAAGCAAGATGAAAAAAGAACGAGCTGACCATCTTTGTCATCAAGGACCGCGATAACACCATAAGAGCGGTAAGACCAAATCTGAGTATCCGGAGTGCCTAGATAACATGCGGGTGAAGATGAAGAGGACTAGTGACGGCCGCGAGAAATGGGAGATTGACGCCCGCCTATCCCAGAAAGCACCATCGATCGCTTGGAGGAGACCCTCATCAAGCGATGATACCGATCATAGAGGACCTTACAGGCCCTAGCTCGAGAGAGACGCCGCACTAGAGGCTCGCTTTAGTAGCTAATGCTCAGCCGTTGCCACCGCCCGAGGCGGACCTTGTACCTGATGCCGAGGAGGATCCCGAGGAGGATCCGAGGAGGATCCGATCGACATTGGAGAGCCGGAGGCACTCGAGGCTGCTCCACTCGATGAGGCTCGGGATTCAAGCGATGGTTGGACTTTGTGGATTGCCCGAGGTTGAGGCGCCACCTCGGCCCGACCCAGCCCGATTATAGACATAGCGGCGGCGATGATGGCGATCTCACTGATTAGCTAGCAGATTGTCAGTTTGTACTTTTTTTGTTGTAGCCGTGTATTCCAGTGTTGTACCTTACCTTATTGTACTAGATTCGGATGTATTTTGATTCCATGTATCTGACTTAGTATTCTACTGTTGTACTTTGGGTGTATTCAAATTTTACATTAATGGATATACCTTTTGATATTTATTCAGTGTCTTGTGTTTGATGTTACTTTCCCTGCGATATCTCTTGCTTTACGTGAATCATTATTGTATTCATTTACTCGCGAATCGCAACTAACGCTTCAAGATATAGAATGGCAGAACATCGAGGGCGTGGGAGACCTCGTCGCGTTCCACGAGGAGACGATGATGTACCCAGGGATTGGGTACCCTCTCCGGAATTTCCGCCACCTCCTCCACCTGCTGCAGGAGACAATCTGACCGCACAAGCCTTACAGCAAATACTGGTTTTTATGAGGCAACAGGCAGAGCCTCAACCCCGTGCTCCCAAACCCGCCAGAGAGGCAAACGATCGCACGTTGGAGCGATTCCTGCGGTTCGACCCACCAACCTTCTTGGGAGATCCGGACGATGTGAAAGCGAGAAGAATGGATAGAAAGTGGAGAATATCTTCAATGCTCTTCAATACTCCGACGAGCAAGAGTCACACTCATTTGTATTTAAATGCAGAAATAGGCCTAGCTAGAGACGGTGGAGGGCGATTGAAAGGAGATGGGAACAGACCAGAAAGTAATCGAACATGGGGAAATTTCTTGGTTGAGTTCAACGAAAGTATATTCCCAGTGTCGTGAAGGAAGCGCACGGGATGAATTCCATAGATTGAGGCAAGGGAACCTAACGTGGCTCAAGACGAAGTCGAATTTCACCGATTGTCCAAGTATGCTCTGGGGACAATCGATCAAGAGGATAAGCTTTACAAGTTCACTCGAGGATTGAAAGCGGAACTTCAAAGCTTGATTGTTGGTATTGAATCGCAACCTACTCGGCCGCGGTAATGGCGCTCTCCGCATTGAGTCGGGGATCGAACCGTATTGGGACGATTATTGAGAATAGGCCATCGAAACGATCTTAAAAGGACGGTGTGGGACAACCATCTAAACCTTTGCTAAGTTTGAAGGACGATTAAATGAAACAAAGACAAAGGAAAGAGACGGTCAAGGAAAGCGGGTCAAGAGTGTGCACATTGCCGTAAACCGGGACATCTTTTGCCGACAATGTTGGCGTAAACAAGGAAGGTGTTTGCTTTTGTGGTAAGTCAAGCCACGAGCCGCAAGATTGCCAAGTACAATGACCGAACCAAACAGACGCGACCCACGTAAAAACCGAGAAATGGCCAGGGTAATCGGGCAAGGATGCCCGCTCGAGCATTTGCACTAGCCGGACGGGGAGGCTCCGGAGGAGGCAAAGATGTGGTGGAAGGTACGCTTCTAGTATCTAACCACTACGCTAAAATATTGTTCGACCCTGGATCAACGCATTCATTTGTTGCACCGCATTTTGTACACAAACTGCATGCATGCATGGAACATATGCCTATGTGTTTAGAAGTGTCAACTCCTATGGGTGCAAGTCAGATAACATATATTATCTATAATGAATGCGAAGTTAAGATTGCTGAGATAAACTTTCCTGCCGATTTGATCTTATTACCTATATCCGAATACGACGTGATATTGGGAATGAACTGGTTATCTGCACACCATGCACAAATGGACTACCATAACAAGTCCATTAAGCTATGTGAACCCGGAAAACCCGAAGTGGAGATTTCGGGAAGGGCACAAGTTAAGATTGCCCCAATCATTTCAGCAATGAAAGCGAGAAGTGCGATCACTAGAGGGGCTCAGGGGTACTTAGCGTTTGTAATTAACAAACCCAAGGTTGAGACACAAATCAACCAAGTCCCTGTAGTATCAGAATACACGGATGTATTTCCACAAGAACTCACCACTATCCCTCCGGATAGGGAAGTCGAGTTCACCATCGAGGTGTTACCAGGAACTGCCCCGATTGCCAGAACACCGTATAGAATGGCTCCTCTTGAGTTACAAGAGCTGAAAACGCAATTACAAAAACTGATGGATGTGGGATTTATCCGACCGAGTACGTCTCCGTGGGGGGAGCACTGTCTTTGTCGTCAAAAAGAACGATGGCACATTAAGACTATGTATAGATTATCGTGGACTTAATAGTGTGACCATCAAGAATAAATACCCCCTCCCGAGGATAGACGAACTATTTGATCAACTTCACGGAACAACGGTGTACTCGAAGTTTGACTTACAACAAGGATATTATCAATCGAAGATCATGAAGGAGACATTTCCAAAAGCGCATTTCAAACTTGATATGGACACTACGAGTTTGTAGTAATGCCTTTCGGTCTGATGAATGCACTAGCAGCATTTATGGACCTGATGCATCGAGTCTTCCAACCTTATTTGGATCAATTCGTAGTGATATTCATTGATGACATACTCGTATACTCTAAGTCTAGAGAAGAGCATGAACGTCATCTGAAAATCGTTTTAGAGACACTACGAGAACATAAGTTGTATGCCAAATTCAGCAAGTGCGAATTTTGGCTTAGTGAAGTCGCGTTCTTGGGACATATAGTATCCGACACCTTTGGGATTGCGGTAGATCCCTTGAAGGTACAAAACAGGTGGTTGAATGGAAACAACCGAGTCAGACGGAAATCGGGAGTTTCCTAGGACTATTTGGATATTATCGAAGATTTATCCAAGACTTCTCCAAGATAGCCGGACCACTCACTCGACTAACCCGAGAAGCAAGTCAAGTTTGAGTGGAATGGCAAGTGCGAGGCAAGTTTCAAGAGTCAAGAAACGACTTACTACGGCTCAGTCTTAGCCCTTCCAAAGGGAACGAGAAAACATTGTCGTCTGATGATGCATCAAAAGAAGGACTAGGAGCAAAGTGCTCATGCAAGAAGGAAAGTTATCGCTTATGCATCACGAAAGCTCAAGCCGTATGAGGCCAATTATCCAACGCATGACTTGGAATTGGCGGCGATAGTTCAGCGTTGAAGAAATGGAGACACTATCTCTACGGAGCAACATTCACGGTTTTCACGGATCATAAGAGCTTGAAGTATCTATTCTCCCGAAAGACCTCAAACGAGGCAATGGAGATGGATGGAGTTGATTGAGGACTATCACTTTGATATTCAATACCATCCCCGAAAAGCTAACGTCATAGCAGACGCTCTAAGCGAGAAAAGCGAGCTTAGCTAGACTTATGATTCGAGAGTGGGAATCATTAAAAAGAGTGAGCAATTGGAATCGACGAGAACCAATACTCGATTTCATGTGCTAACATTTCGATTACACCAATCCATTTGAATGAGATCAAAGAAGCACAAGAGAAAGATACACATCTTCAAAAAGCTGAAGGAGAAGATACTTAAAGGAGAAAGATCGAGAATTCTCGGTACTGAAGATGGAGTTATCGGGTTCGGAATTGAGTGTGTGTACCAAATGACGAGCAGATTAGGAATAAAATCCTAGCAGAGGCACACCGCTCGAAATACACTATACATCCTGGAGGAAACAAGATGTATAAGGATTTGAAACGGAGTTATTGGTGGGTAAACATGAAGAACCAGGTAGCGAGTTCGTTGCGAGATGTTTGACTTGTCAACGAGTAAAAGCGAGAACACCAACGACCATCCGGTTTACTACAACCATTGAGAATTCAGTGGAAATGGGAACACATAACGATGGACTTCGTGACGGATCTACCAAGGACTAGAGGAGGCCATGATGCTATTTGGGTAGTTGTAGACCGACTCACGAAATCGCACACTTTTTACCCATCAAGAAAAGCGATAGTTGCGAAAACTTGCAGACTTATATCCAGAAATCATTCGATTGCATGGAGTACCGGTCGATATAGTATCCGACAGAGACCCGGGTTTGTCTCCAGATTTTGGAAGTGCTGCATGAGGAATTGGGTACCTCACTAAGTTTCAAAGACAACAAAGACATCCACAAACCGATGGGACGATCCGAGCGAACAATTCAAACCCTTGAAGATATGTTGCGAGCCCGCACCTTAGATTTTCAAGGAAGTTGGTATTCGCACTTACCATTAGCCGAGTTCGCCTACAATAACTTGATTATCAAGCCACGATTGGGATGGCACCCTACGAGGCATTGTATGGGCGAAAATGTAGATCCCCACTACACTGGGAGATTGATGACCAATGGACTCCAAAAGAGAAACGAAAGTCGCCTTCGAATCCAAAGGTCGACTTAGTTCAGGAGGCCATGGAGAAGGTCAAGCTGATCAAGGAGCGGCGCACAGCTCAGAGCCGCCAAAAGAGTTATGCGGACAAGAGAAGAAAGGATTTGGAATTTGAAGTCGGTGATGAAGTATTTCTCAGACTCTCACCACAGAAAGGATTGATCAATCTGAAGAAAGGAGGCAAGTTGAGTCCGAGATATGTTGGACCTTACAAGATTTTACAAAGGATCGGCAAGTTAGCTTACAAACTCAAGTTACCAGCACCATATGCGGGAAGGCACGATGTATTCCACGTGTCGAGACTGAAGAAGTATCAACCAGATCCCGAGCATATCATCACTCGAGATACTCCTCCTCTAATGGAAAATCTATCCTACACCGAGAAGCCAATTCGGATCATTGATCAACAGATACGACAGTTGCGTAAGAGAGAAATCCTGATGGTTAAAGTGATGTGGCAGAACCACAACCGAGACGAAGACGCAACATGGGAAATGGAAGAAGACATGAGGAATCAATATCCAGAACTATTCTGAAGAGAATTTAGGGACCAAATTCTTTTAATGAGGGGAGGATGTGAAGCCCCGATTTTTCCGAGCTATTAATAGATCTTTATTGTCGTTTATACTTTTGATCGACTATTTTACCGCGTCATTTTGACGGGTAATTATTAATAATATATATGTTTTGTATTTTATTTTATTTTATTTAACTACTTGTGATCATGATCTTATTTAATTCTATTCCTCATTTATGATCACTTGATTGATCATTATTACTATTTTTGTATTTATTAGTCACTTTAGAGTTTTAAGAGACTATTTATTTTGGAGACTTTTACCTTATAGAATTAAGATTTTTATTTAGATTAAGTGATCATGAGACTTACAAGTGATCAAGGAAATCACTAAATATTTTGGAGATTGATATATTTCATCTATTATCATCAAATTTAGGACAAAAAAAAAAATTATGGAATTACCATAATGCCCTTGAAGTGGACGGCCAACATGGTATTTTTGGAGTAAAAATATCATCCAACGCTTGTACACCTACACCATATATTAGTCATCTTTTGTATAATTATATCATTAATTCAAACATTATACACATTATCTTATACATCAATTTTATATCATTAAATTCCCCAACATATTCTATTTTTCCCAACATTCTTCTTATTCCCCTCAACATTCCAATTTGACCCATACCTTGACTCACCTTTTGTCTCCATGCAAGAGACCAAATTCAAGACACAATTTGAACAAAATTTTATCTCCCTCTCTCACTATGTTGGAGGGCCATATGGCCTAATTACACAAAAATTTCATCTCAAATTTCACCAACACATTTGATCTTCCAAATCAATTCTCCTCTTTCTCTCTAAAAACTCCCAACTTCTCTCTATTCTTCCTTTCATTCTTCTTCTATACTTAGAAACATTTTCAACATTTTCCTCCTATTCTTCACTAAAAATCGAACCATCATCATACAAGGTAAGAAATTTTAGCTTCAATCCATTTTTGGATATCACATTGTTCATATCATCCACCTTCTTAACTTAAGTTTGAATTTGGTTTGGAGGTACATTTAGAAGACCTTGAAGATTAGAGCTTGACAACATTTTTGAAGAAGGACCTCAAGCTTGAAGAGGAAATAGTAGAGGAAATTAGACCACAAGGTAAGAATTGAGTACTAGACCCCTTCTTCCCTATTCTTTCTAATTTTTCCAAATTTTAACACCCCTTTTCCATTTTTGAGAAATAGGGGCTGACCTTAGGAGATTTTGGAGTTGAGCCAAAATTTCCAATTTTTAAGCTTCAACTAGTCTCCAAACATCTACTACACAATGTACGTAAAGTGTAGTCCTTTTCATTTCCTTATTTCCTTCTTTTTCTCCTTAATTTTTCTCTCATTTTTCTAACTCCAAATTTTGATATTTTCTTGACTTAGGGGCTGACCTAAGAAGCCTCATCCAAAAATTGTGAAATTATCCTTTTATTTCACAATTTCCAAATTTAAGGTGGGTGGAAAAATATTTTCCAACTTTTAGGTGTTTTGATTAAATGCATGTAGAAAATTTGATCATGAGCCTTGAGATATATATAATCTATGTATTGCATGTCAAATTTATATATCAAATCATGAAAATTCTCAAGAGTTGCTCAAAATTGCTATTTATTGAGTTTTAGGTGCATGCATGTACACTTTAATGTTTTAATTGATGAATTCTTGTATGTATTGGACATGCATGTGTATGATCTTTAAAATCTATGTTTTGGATGCCTTATAACCTGGAAAAGTCGAGCATAATTGATTAAATATCAATTTTGGACTTAAAAATATAAAAATGGAAAGTTGGTGGACTAAATTGCAAGAAAATAAAAATTAAAGGACCCCTCTGCATATTTCGAAATTTGGGACTGTATTCAGGTTCAAAAATGACTTTTGGACATTTTAATAAAGTTTTAAGAGTTTTAAGATAAATAAAATCAACCTTTAAAAGCCCAAGGACTAGATTGTAAAATTTTGAAAGTTTAAGGGCTACTTTGCGATTTTTAAAACTGCACCAGACCTTAACTTTCAAATTTGAAATTTTTACTCTTAAGGTACTGGGAATTACATATTTTAAAAGTATTCCAAAAATCCAAGTGGTTAGGGCTTGGAAAACAATTTTTCTAAAATTGAGGGACAAATGTGTAAAATACTAAACTTGAGGACCCAAATGAAATTTCCAGGACTTATGCAGCCCATGCTCCTGGAAATACTAACTTAACTATAACTTAATTATATTTTGGACCCAAGGTTCAAATTTCATAACAATTGGACCCCTAAAAGCCTTAAAGGCAATTATTTCAAAATGGGACAAAAATGACATTTTCAAAAGTTAAAGGACCTACACATATTTATTTTAAAAACTGCTTTTGACCCAATATCCTACTAACCTTAGTGACATTTTCCAACTGGAATCACATTAAAAGCCCTTCCGGTTTGTGAGTTCCGAATTTTTAAAACTTAAGGTCCGAATTGGCAATTTTTACAAATTTGGGGCCAATGTGAGAATTTTACAAAATCTCGACTTCAAAATTTTAAAAACCTGAATCTATGGACAATTTGGAGAATTTTGGAACTGACCTCTTAATTTTTCAAAGCCGGGATATTTAATTATTTAATTTTTAACCCCAAAAGTGTTGGTTTTTACAAACGGGGCTAAATTACAATTTTTCTTTCATAAAGGATCTAACTCAAATTATTTTCTCTTTTACTAAAATAGCCCTGGACCCTCTGACTTGGATATTTAATTAAAGTATTTTACTTTCCCAAAAAAACCCTTGACTTATCGGATCAATTTGACCAATTAATACCCGATCGCGGTGCAACTTCCTCGCCTTGCGATTTTGAATCTATATCGGGACTTATGTTCCACCTAGTCTTTCAAGATATCGAAGATTGCTTATCCTTCCGATGATCGTCTTCATCCAAAAACTCCACCAACGCCATAATTACCACTCGTGTTTTTCAAAAATTTTCCTAAAACTGCTTCCCTGAATCAATAATACTCATTGCCTGGTTGACCGCTTTGTAATGTAATTACTTTCTGCCGAGTCAACTTGGTGTGTCGAGCTCACAGTGGAATGGATACGTCGGGATGGATGGGCGGCAACTCGGCTGCTATTCCACTCTTCCCGGCCCCATCGCCCTAATCCAACCGAGGGACGGAGTTTGTCCAAGGGAAGCGGGTCGTAATCGAGGTATAATCATGATTATGACGGATCCGAGCCTTGCAAGCTCCACTTTGTGGATTTTGTCTTTGCCTATGGAGCGATAAGGTGCGGTCTTGGACCATACCGACCGGGAGTTACAAGGAAGAACGAAGGAATCGCTGTCCGATCCACACGATTCGGAGTTATCGGCCCGTTTTGGTTGGCGTTACATTTCCGCACGCAACCGCTACTGTTTTGCATTGGTTGGCGCTACAAATCCGTACGCAACCATTATTTGCCTTGCATAGGATTGGCGTTACACTTCCGTACGCAATCCTACCTGTCTTGACTGAATCACATAGTGCTTGTGTGACCATGAACTGTTTTCTTGAACTGTATAAGTATATTATTTAAATATTTTATCACGACGCTTGCGAACTGTGTGTGAATTCATGCATCATACTCACGCATTTTCATATAACTGTTTTCTCACATTAAATATATATTGCGCCACACTTGCACACGATCACCCATCCACTGAGATTTATGTCTCATCCCCACATGTTTTCTAACCTTAGATGAGGATTTCGTTGGAGATGCTGAACCGGCTCTAGATTGAGACCTTGTACTACGCTTGTTGGATTTACTATTTCTTGTTGTTGATTGAACTCTTTTCTTATGTTATTGTCGGACTTTTGTATTTCATTCCGTTCGGGTTTGTAATTGAAGGGCGTAGGACCCTTTGACTTTAAGTTGCTATTTTGTTGATTTTCGGGTTGTAATATGGATGATGGATTGTAGAATTTAAGTTGAAACTTGTATCTGTTATTTATTTCCGCTGCTATTTAGACTCTGTCTCATTGGGTTCTCGTGATATTTGTCTGGACTGTTTGGTTGTATTTAAGTTGTGGATCGCCGTCGCGTCCCGTTTGGGGCGTGACAATATGCAGGAACTGGCCAGTCAGAGGAAAAAGAGAAAATTAATGAATTTATTATTGTAATTATGTGAATGCTTTTCATGTTATATTAAATATTGACAGATATGTCACTACTGAGCGAGATGAAGCTCACCCCTATTATTATCATGACTTTCAGGTTGAGGAATCCGGCTGAGGATATGATATTATGGATGGTGGAATAAATCATGCTATATTTATTTTTTAAATAATTGTGATCGGACTAAATTTTAGATTTATGTCTTTAATTTTTCCGGTTTATGCTTGGAATAACTGTTGAATATTTAATTTGGAAGATGTAATATTATTATTATTATTATTATTATTATTATTATTATTATTATTATTATTATTATTATTATTATTATTATTATTATCATTATTTTTTTCTTAAGAATTACAATTCTAAATCAACTTTTTGATCATTATTGGGATCACTTTAATTTATAAATTTATGTTTTCTTAAAAATATTTTTAGAGTACTTTAATTTAATAAAATTGGGTCGTAACAAGTGGTATCAGAGCAGGTCTATGGTTCTGTAGACTTGTTTAAAAAAAATGTCTTTCAAATATTTTTTTTAAAAAAAAAATTCTAGTGATATCCACATCCGTCATATCTCGTCGGAATTCTTAAGGTATGCAATTTATTATGTCATGTTATTCAAAATGTCATATTATATTATCATATTTTAGAATTATATTTTATGAATTCAAGCCGTCATTTTTATTAAAAGTATTATTGCATATGTACTTTCCATATTAGGCAAAGAACTCATCGTGTAAAAAAAAAAAAAAAAATATTTTTATTTCCAAAAATTTATTGAGTTAACGAATTTCGAGGACAAAATTTTATTAAGAGGATAGTATGTAATATCCCATTTTTTTTTAAAAAAAAATAAGGGTTAATTTAGAAGTTATTTTAGGGGTTAGATTAGGGGTTATTTTTAGGGGGCTTAGGGGTTAGTTATTAGGGGCTAATTTAGGTTTAGGGGTTTAGGGGTTTGAATTAACTACTATAAATATGTGTAATTTCATACACAATTTTACACCACATTTCTAATAATTATAAGGTATAAATAGTTTTTCTACTTCAAGTTTCATATATATATATATATATATATATATATATTCACAATTCACAATTCACAAGCCTTCTTTCAATATTTTCACAAATTATTTCATTAATTAGTTTGATTTATTAAAATCACATATTAGTTATATAATTTTATTTAATGTTGAAAACGAAGGGGTCGAGGACTATGACTTTTATTGTTCATTTTTCTACATCGAATATCTGCGATTATTAAGGTAGGGATTTCTATAGTATTTTTCTTTATTTAGTGTTTCATGATTGTACTTCATTGATTGCAATATATGTCAAGAGGAAATAAATTCATATAAGCTAGGGGCCATGAAAAGGATCCGGGATCAAAAGTATCTTCGGGGTGAACCCACAATGCTATATGCATGAACTGGCCAGTCAGAGAAAAAAGAGAAAATTAATGAATTTATTGTTGTAATTATGTGAATGCTTTGCATGTTATATTGAATATTGACAGATATGTCCCTACTGAGCGAGATGAAGCTCACCCCTATTATTATCATGACTTTCAGGTTGAGGAATCCGGCTGAGGATATGATGTTGTGGATGGTGGAATAAATCATGCTATATTTATATTTTAAATAATTGTGATCGGACTAAATTTTAGATTTATGTCTTTAATTTTTCTGGTTTATGCTTGGAACAACTGTTGAATATTTAATTTGGAAGATGTATTATTATTATTATTATTATTATTATTATTATTATTATTATTATTATTATTATTATCATTATATTTTTTTTCTTAAGAATTAAAATTCTAAATCAACTTTTTGATCATTATTGGGATCACTTTAATTTATAAATTTATGTTTTCTTAAAAATATTTTTAGAGTACTTTAATTTAATAAAATTGGGTCGCAACAGAAGGCAAACAGAGCAATGGCTCGAGAGGAAGCGGAAGGATGATGCTTCTAAAAGAGCTTATGAAAAGAAGAAATCAGCTGAAGAAGAAACAGAAAGAAAGAGAGCTAATGATTTTGACAAAGCTGAAGAGGAAAGAAGGAGATAGCGAAGGCGATGAAGTGTTGCTGTGAACCCTTCATGTATTTTACTTATGTAAATACATTTTTGAAAGTCATATGTATACTTAGTGAAATTTTCTGTATCATGGCGCAGATGTATGTATTTTGCTTTGATATAGAATGCTCTCATACTATATGTAAACAGTTGTGTAAAGGACAAGAAAGCTATGATCAATAAAATGATCTATTCAACGCATACATTCTTTATTACTGCATTGTCTGTATGTATCGTTGCTATTTACATGTTGTTTAATGTTTTTAAGTTTTGGCATCATCAACAAGGTGAAAATTGTTAGGAAATTTATATTATAGATTTTGATTAATGTCATGTAAAACTTAAACTTGAAAGTTGGCACCCCATTTTCCTTGTAATTTTCATTGTAATAGATAGGGCTGGAAAAACTGAGTCAAGTCAGCTATGCCTGGAAATACAAGAAGTCAACTGAAGACTGAAGTGAAGACTTCACTGTGAAACAACTGAGTATGGCCAAGAAGGGAGATCAAGAACTTGACTGAAGATGTATCAGCTGAGGAATAGTTGTGTGAAGTGTCAGTCAAAGTCATCTCAAGAAGCCAAGTCACAAGTTTAAAGTGACAGATGAGTCTTTAAATGATTGGAGCAGACTTAAGTCACCTGGGGAAATAGGCAGCAACCAAGAGGAGTTGACTGAAATAAAACGGTTGCATGGAAGTCAGGGACATTACTTAAATAATTAATACATCCATGCTGCCAGGTCTTAAAGTGCTCATCCCATAAACGTGCAAAAGGAATAAACCAATGGGAAGCACTGCACCTCGTGTCAGAATCTGAAAAGCTGCACATTCATTTAATACGAGGAAAGGTCTACATCTCAAGATTGAAGACCAGGAAAAGACAAGCCAACAAACACTAGTGTCTTTTGAAAATTAGCCTATCTCTTCAACGGGCAGATTTTTGAAAGTTCACTATAAAAGGCTGAGGAAACTCATTGAGAAAAGGTTACCTTAATTACCTGAACTAAGAACAAGCAAGAAATATTTAAACAGTAACCTGTAAATATTCTCAAAGATATTCAAGCAAATCCTCAAGCCTGAAACTCGAAGGAAATCAATCCAGCACAAAGCTATGAAGGAAAGACAACTTCAAACTGTTGAAGAGGAAACATTTGAAGAATCAAAAGGGGTCTATTT
Organism: Rehmannia glutinosa; assembly: GCA_016081115.2. Classification (NCBI taxonomy): domain Eukaryota; kingdom Viridiplantae; phylum Streptophyta; class Magnoliopsida; order Lamiales; family Orobanchaceae; genus Rehmannia; species Rehmannia glutinosa. Next base: position 24,850,161 of record CM071930.1, read on the forward strand.
TCCAAGGAGGATTGTAGGAAGGTTCAAGGTCGAACCAGTATCAAGTTATTGGAGGGCTTCGTGATCAAATCCAATAGCTTGAGAAAGTGAGCTGAAGTAGCAAGGCAGCTGCCCTGTGAAGTTGAGTCGGACGAGAAGCCAGTTGTGTGACCAAGGCTGTCTCTAGACTTTTCACCACTCTGTAAACTGATCTGTTACCTAGTGGATTCCTCCAGGAGTTGGAGAAGAGAGGATTATAAGAATTACCCCATCTTCGAATCTCTATAAAAATTATCCGTGTCATTTATTTTTCAGCACTTTTATATTTCTGCACACTTACTTGTTATCTGTTGTTAAATTCATTTGCTATCCAACTGATATATAACCAAGTGCTAAAATCAAGTGTTAAAACAGTTTAAAACAAATCAAAGGGTGTTAAGACTTCCGCTGATAAAACCAACATAGCCAAGTTAAGTTTCAGGATAAACAGCTGAGTTATTCTATCAACAACTCTATCGAGTCTATTGAGTGGCTAACTTTGCTGTATAACCAACTTAGTTGTCCCTCAAAGACTTAGTTGTTTGTGTTAACTCTGTAATTTCTTTAAAAGGACTAAATCGAAAATTTGGTAAGGTTTATTCAACCCCCTCCCTTCTAAACCTTACTCACACCCCTTGGGACCTACACCAAGTAAATCGCATGTTTATCCACTCTTGTCACCCCCAACCGGTTAGCCAGAGCATCCTATAAATCTATTCCCACTCCCTGACTGAGAGAGACTTCCGAATTTTCTAGGCTTATTTGTTAGTCCGATGCCCGCTCATATGCCTGAATGATCTGTCGTGTGGATTCAATCTCTCTTACATTAGCTCTTCCAAAAATAATACTATCATCCACGAAGAAAAGATGAGATATTTCTGGCCCCTCCCGACTAATTCTAATTCCATGTAGCCGGTCTCCAAACTCCACCCTGCGTATTAATGAAGAAAAGGCTTCTGCACAAAAAAGGAACAGATAAGGAGAAAGGGGGCCCCCCTGTCGGAGTCCCCGAGATGGATTAAATTGTACCCCTGGCCGCCCATTAAGGGTGATCAAAAGAGAGACCAAATTAACACACTTCATTATAAGATTCACAAACTGGCTAGGTATACCCAATTTAAGCATCACTCGATGTAAAAAAGTCCATTCTACTCTATTGTACGATTTGGACATATCTATTTTGAAGGCAAAGGATTCACGTTTTTTAGCTTTATTATGTTTCATAGAGTGGAAGATCTCGAAAGTAAGAAGGGCATTATCAGTGATGTGGCACCTCGGGACGAATGCATACTAAGTATGGTGAATGAGAGATGGGAGAACTAGTTTAAACCTATTAGTTATCGTTTTAGTAACAATTTTAAACAAGACATTACAGAGACTGATAGGTCTAAAATCCATTACATGTTCATAACGTTTTTTCTTAGGGATGAGCACTATGAAAGTATGATTAAGCATGCAAGGATTAGTACCCCCGTTAAGGATTGAAAGAGCAGTGGAGATGATGTCAGAATTAAGAATAGGCCAGAATTTTTGGTAAAATAAAGCGGGCATACCGTCAGGACTAGGAGCTTTTGTAGGGTGCATTTGTGTCAGTGTCATCATTACTTCCTCCGCTACAAACAGTCTGTATAAGGTATCACATGCGGTTTCAGACATTTTGTTGTCTACAACATCCATAATGTTTTCCATATCCAAGTTTTCTTCTGAAGCGAACAACCCCTGAAAATATGTACTGAAAACCTGTTCGATATCTTTCTCCTTCTCCTTCCATATTTTGTTCGAGTCTTCAATCCGATCAATAGTGTTTCTTTCTCTTCGCCCGTTTGCTAATGTATGGAAAAAGGTCGTGTTCTGATCCCCGTCCTTAATCCAATTGGCTCGGGAGCGTTGGTGCCACATTTTCTCTTGTTTCAAGTGAAGGTCCCATAATTGTGCTTCGAGCTTTTGTCTTTCCTGGACGCCAACCATGTGATCGGTGATGTGCGAACACTATTGGAGGGACTTTTCGCAATCTGTCGATTGCTTTCCAATATTACCGAAGTGAGAGTTTTCCCATGCCATTAATTCAACCCCACATGCATGAATCCATGATGTAATTGAGCCAATATCCGCACTCACTCGGTTTTTGTCCCAAGTTTTTTGGATAACGTTTTTACAAGACTCATCAAGTAACCACATAGACTCAAACCTGAACAATTTGCACTTTTGTTTCCCTTTCTGATTGTCAATGCCTTAGATTTTGATGAATGCCATGTAAAACTTAGACTAGAAAGTTGGCACCCCATTTTCCTTGTAATTTGCATTGTAATAGATAGGGTTGTATAAGCTGAGTGAAGTCAGCTATGGCTGGATATACAAGAAGTCAACTGAAGACTGAAATGAAGACTCCGCAGTGAAATAGCTGAGTATGGCAAGGAGGATAAGTCAAGAACTCGACTGAAGGAGTATCAGTTGGGATACAAGCTGTGTGAAGTGTCAGTCAAGTCAAATCAAGAAGCCAAGTCTCAAGTTGAAGTGACAGATGAGTCATCCATTGATTGGAAGCTAACTTGAAGTCACCTGTGGAAGTTAGAGAACTGCAGTCAAGTCAAGACAACTGAAAAGAATTTGTTGCACAGAAGTCAAGAAGCTTACTTAAATAAGTAATACTTCCATGTTGCCATGTCTGAAAGTGTTTAGTCCCAGAAGCGTGCAAAAGGAATAAACCAATGTGAAGCACTGCACCACGTATCAGACTCTGAAAAGCTGAACATTCATTTAATACGAGGAAATGTCAACATTAAGGACTGCAACAAGACAAGCCAACGAACACAAGTGACTTTTGAAAATCAGCCTATCTCTTCAACGGGAAAATTTCTGAAAGTTCACTATAAAAGGCTGAGGAATCTCATTGAGAGAAGGTTACCTGAACCACGAACATTCAAGCATTATCAAGAACTGTAACCTGCAATTTATTCTCAAGTTATTCAAGCAAAATACTCAAGCCTAACTCTCGAAGGAAATCGATCCAACACCAAGCTGTGAAGGAAAGACAACTTCAAACTGTTGAAGAGGAAACTTTTGAAGAATCAAAAGGGGTCTACATTCCAAGGAGGATTGTAGAAAGATTGAAGGTCGAACCGGTCTCAAGTTATTGGAGGGCTTCGTGATCAAATCCAAGAAGCTTGAGCAAGTGAGCTAAAGTAGCAAGGCAGCTGCCCTGTGAAGAAGCTAAGTCGGATGAGAAGCCAGCTGTGTGACCAAGGCATCTCCAATCTGAGTCCCAAAGGATCAAGTCAGCTGTGTGATCAAGACTTGTATCTGGACTGATAACCACTTTGTACTCTGATCAATACTTAGTGGATTCCTCCAGGTGTTGGAGAAGAGAGGAGTAGAAGAATTACCCCATCTTCGAACCTCTATAAAAATTATTGTGTCATTTACATTTCAGCATTTTAATTCTGCATAACACTTTATATCTGCTGATAATTTGCTATCCAACTGATAATTAACAAAGTGCTAAAATCAAGTGTTTAAAACAAAGTTAAACTAAATTCAAGGGTGTTAAGTCTTCCACTGAAAATCTCATCACAGTCAAATTATGGTTTAGACTAAACAACTGAGTTATTCTATCAACAGCTCAATCGAGTCTGTTGAGTGGCTAACTCTATTTGGTTAACTAACTTAGTTGTCTCTTAAGGACTTAATTTGTGTATTTAACTCTGTAATATTTTAAAAGGACTAAAACGAAAAAGTTGGTAAGGTTTATTCAACCCCCCCTTCTAAACCTTACTCACACCCCTTTGGGACCTACAAGTGGTATCAGAGCGGTTGGTTCATTGAGCCTTCCCATGCCCAGTTCTTGAACTAGATCTCCAATCTTTCAAAGAAGTTTTAACATTTGCTCTTTTAAAAGCTATTTTTATTCAGCAAAGTTATTATCATGGAAGCAAATTTGACACGCATTTCTATGTTCACTATTGAGGAATTTGATGACTGGAAAATTCGTATGCAGGCTCATCTATCAGCTTTACATGATAAAATGTGGATAGTGATAGAGGATGGGCCACTGCAAATACTGAAAGGAAAGGAAGCTGCTGCTGAAGCAAGACCAACCCTGGTTGAGAAACCAAGGACTGAATGGACAAACGAGGACAGAAGAATATACAACTTGGACAATGTGGGCAAGGACATACTTTACAAAACCTTGGACAAAGCAATGTTCAACAAAGTCAATTCTTGTCAAACTGCAAAACAAATTTGGGATAAATTAACTTTAATTTGTGAAGGATCTGAGCAAATTAAAGAAAACAAATTGTCCGTTGTTGTACAAATATTTGAAAATTTCAAAATGCTTGCAGGTGAAACCCTGGATCAGCTGGATGCGCAATTCACTGAGATTACCAATGAACTATCAGCACTTGGGAAAGACTATATATAGAAGGAAATGTGTGAAAATTATGAGAAGCCTCCCAAGTTGAATGGGAAATGAAGGTCATGGCCCTGAGACATTCAATGAACCACACAACAACATCCAATCATGATCTATTCTCAGACCTCAAAGCCTACGAGTTCGAGCTGAGAAGAAAAGATGAAGAGGAGACAGTTGTACCCAAAACAGCTGCACTCATAGTAAAGGATGGGAAAAGAGCTGAGGTTAAGGAAGCCATTGACCAGGAGGAAATTGCCTTGATGGTTAAAAGATTCAACAAGTTCTTCAACAAGAACTATAAAAGAAACAAGGGTGAATCCTCCAGGAGACATTCATCTTCCTCCAAGTCAAGGGAAGATAGGCCACCCAAGAGAACTGAGCATCAAAAGGTTGATAATCAGAGAGCTGATAGCCCAAGAACGGAAAGAGCTGATCAAAGAGCTGAAAACCTGTGTTGGAATTGTAGACAACCAGGACACTTTGCTATTGACTGTCCATATCCTGTAGTTAATAAATATAGGAATGAAGAAGAAAGAAGAGTCTTCAGAGAAAGAAGATAAGAGAAGAAAAAAGCTATGTTGGCTGCAGAGACTGCTGAGATAGTTAAGTCAAAAGATACAGCAGACTCAGAGAGTAGTGAAGCTGACTACTCAAGTGATTCTGAGGAAGAATCAATGATCTGTTTAATGGCTAAAGAACAAGATCAACCTGACCAAGAAGATGAGTTACACTATAACTCATCTCACTCAGATTCTAGTGATAGTGATTGTGACACACACACTTCATCACCAACTGATCTTTATGATTCATTAGGCAAAATGATGAAAGACTATGAGCACATTAAGTCCTCACACACACTATTAAATGAGGAAAACATCCAGCTCAAAAGCCAAAACTCACAGCTGACTAAGGAGCTGAGTACTCTAAGTCACATAGCTGATGAGAATAAAGAGTTGATGGTTGAGAATGCTAAACTAATAGCAGAGATAGCTGCTATAGAAAAGAGAGAAAATGATCTCAAAAATGTGATTGCTTCATTCACTAACACATCTAAATCATTGGATGACCTTATTATGAGCCAAAAAGAGTGTGGAGACAAGACAAGCATATGATTCAATTCCTTTGTGCACAGTAAAACTCCCAGAGTGATCTTGGAAAAATGATCTTCAAGTAATGAAGCATCTCAAAAAACCAAGACACCAAATGTTGCACCCACATTCACTCCAAATCACAATCACAAACAAACTAGCCTTGAATATAAAGGAAAAGGAAAACAGCCAGTTGAGTATGCTGAGAGGACAGCTGAGAAGAAATTTAGCAGAGTTCCTCAACAAACTCCAAACATGAAGTACTCTGTGAAGAAGAAACAGAGCTACCAGAAGCCCCAGAAGGTCTATCAAAGGAACACAAATGATGGGAATGGTAGAAACTACCCAAGCCAAGTTGATTGGAATAATGTGAAATATCAGCAAAGACCTATGGAATATATGCCAAAATGGCAAAGGCCTAGAACTCAGGAAAGGTCATTCCAAAGACAACAGAGCTATCATCAGCACACATATGCACTCAAGCACTACACTCAGAAATATCACAACTACCCAAAGAAGGCAATTGCTAAAACACACATACAAGCATACAGACAAATGAGACAGTTGTATGAACCTAAAGCCCCCAAGCAATTTGCCAAGGTGAATTATGATTATGGCACAAATAGATGGCAACCTCTTAGAGTCAGATCATTTGGCTATAGGTTGGTTGGATCATCTTACAGCACTAACCCCTCCGGACCCAGGCAAGTATGGGTACCTAAAAACTGATTTCCTTAATTGCAGGTTCAGGGAACAGCTGAGTGGCAAGGAACCTGGTACATGGATAGTGGCTGTTCCAGACACATGACAGGAAACAAGTAAAATCTGTCAAAATTCAAGGAGATTAGAGGTGCAAAAGTCATATTTGGAGGAAATGAAGCTCCAGGGGAAATGAGAGGCACTGGATCCATCAAGAAAAATGGATTAGAAATCACAGATGTTGCATATGTTGAAGGCCTCAACTTTAACCTGTTAAGCATCCGCCAACTCTGTGACAAGGGATATAATGTTGGATTCAATATGGGAGTATGCCAGATTAAAGACATTGAATCAAATGAAGTAGTGTTGCAAGGATCCAGACAAAAGAACATGTATGTGGTAGATTGGTCCACTGCCACACCAAGCACTTGTCTGCTAGCAAAGAGCACAGCCGAATCAAGTTGGTTGTGGCAGAAGAAGCTGAGTCACCTGAATTTCAAGACAATTAATAAGCTTTCAAGGAGTAATCTTGTAGAAGGACTGCCAGACTCAGTGTACAAGAAGGAAAGTGTTTGTGATGCATGCCAGAAGGGAAAGTAGATCAAATCATCATTCAAAGAGAAGTCTAGTCCATCTTCAACAAGGATATTGCATCTATTGCATATGGACTTATTTGGTCCAGTTGAGCCAGCTAGCATAAGTGGAAAGAAATACACCCTAGTAGTTGTGGATGATTATTCAAGATATACATGGACAATCTTCATGTGTAAAAAGAAGTAAACTTTGCAGAAGTTACCTAAACTAATGAGAAGAGTCCAACCATTATAAAGATAAGATCTGATAGAGGAACTGAGTTTGTCAATGGAATAATAACTCAGTATTGTGTTGAAAATTGTATTGCTCATGAATTATCTACAACAAGGACTCCACAGCAGAATGGAGTGGCAGAAAGAAGAAATAGAACTCTCAAAGAAGTTGCAAGGACAATGTTAGTCAAGTCGGATGCTTAAAAGATTTTGGGCTGAAGCCATCAACACTGCATGCTATACTCAAAATAGATGCATGATACATAGACAGCTGACAAAGACTCCCTATGAAATATGGACAAGGAGAAAGCCAAATGTTGGATATTTTAGAATATTTGGATGTAAATGCTTCATCCACAACAATGGCAAGGATAATCTAAAGGCTTTTGATGCTAAAGCTGAAGAAGGTATCTTCTTGGGATACTCAGCTGAACGCAAAGCCTACAAAGTACTGAACAAGAGGACTATGGTCACAGAAGAGTCTATTCATGTGGTTTTTGATGAACCTAATGTAAATGGAGAGGACATTGAAGAGTTAGCTGATAAGCTGAATCAACCAACTATGCAGAAGAGTCCTTATGTCCAAGCAGAAGCTGGAGCAATTAATCAAGATGAAGATGAGATAGCTAAATCTCAAAGACAGCTGGAGAATCTGCAGCTAAATGATGATGAAAGAGTGATAAGTGCCATATTGTACATATTTTGTGGTAGTAATTCAATAGTTTTTAAATTTTTTTGTTACAAAAATCATAGTTTTCTCGAGTATCTTTAGCATTTTATCGCGGGATGTGTTTAACATTATAGGTGGAGCAATTTGGAGATATTTGAAGCCAACATTAAGGGCAAAAAGGCAAGAAAATCACTCAACATGACTTGGGGGTGTCAAGTAACATGGCCATGTTCAAAAAGAAGGAAATAAATTGAAGAAAAATTGGAAAAAGTGTCCAAAACGGCCAAACCGTGTCACCAAACACGGCCATGTTGAAGGGGATCAAAAGAGGAGGAAAAACCACACAAAACAGACACGAACACGGCCTGGCCGTGTTGCACGAAACGGCCGTATCCGACAACACGGCCTGGCCGTGTCTGTTGTTTTGCAAAATTTTCAGAGCAGCACGGCCTGGTCGTGCTGCCCAACACGGCCGTGTCAGGGCCACTTTCAGACACCTTTTTGTGCGGAAATTGTGGATAAATCACCAACCAAACCTTTTTGATCACTTTTGTATACCTTTAACACCCTATCTTGTTGTACCATGTCCCCATTTTCTCTCAATTATCATATGAATACAAGAATTCACCAACCAAACAATGAAACTGGAGCAATTGTTTAACAAAGGATATCACTATCAATGTATTATTGTACAAAAATGGTGCCTATAAAAGCCAAGGGTTGGAGTTGGGAGAGGTATTCATTAGACATTCAGAAAATATTCATTGTATTCATTACATTAAGTAGAATTGGGATCAAGGGGTCTTGGAGGAGAAAGTTTGGGGCAATATTGGAGAAGAAGGCTTGGAGCAACATCATCAATCAAGAAAGAAGTCCATCAAGGTTTTGAGAAAGATAAGTACACCATGTCTACAATACTTAAATCTTCTTGTGTAATTTACTCTTTTGTCAAAATCATGAGTAGCTAAACTCCTAGTGTTTACATGTAATGAATTCTAGAATGGATTTTTGATTAATGTTTGTTTGTTTTTAATAAAAGTCTCATGTCTTGTGTGATTTACATATATCGTGTTTATTTCATTCGAGTTAATATTTCCGGTATATTAATTTGATGTCTATTCCTCATCGGGTAATCGAGAGATTTATGGTGAGAAAGAACCTATATAAGTGAAAAGAGTTGCATGCAATCCTAGATATAGGACGACATGAATCTTCTGGATTAGGGTCAAACCTAATATGGGAATTCACAAATCATTATAATGCAATCTTGGGGGTTTTAACTAGAAAGAGATTTCAGTTAATCAACTTGAGATTAGGAGTTTTTCACATTGAGAAAGGGTTTAACTTAAATCGGGAATTTTTACGGTCCACATAACATGAGATTTTATTAAAAGAGGTTGGTTTTGCTTAAGGGTTTATGGTTGTATTTTTTAACTTGTCAAATCACAAAAACATTCTAGAGGGATTTACATTCAAACACATTCCTATCTCTTGATTTCTTATTTGACTTATCTTCCTTCATTCTTACCATTTGTAATTTGTTATTTTAGATTCTTTATTTTCCTTTTTCATCAAACAAAAACTCTGAAAATTGCTAGATTAGATAACAAAAAGACGGTAATTATTAGTACTTACAATCCTCATGGGAATGACACTCGGTACTTAATAATCTATACTATAAAATGATAGGTGCACTTGCCTACGGTTTTCTAGAGTAGCTTTTGAGCCATCAAGTTTTTGGCGCCGCTGCCGGGGATTGTAATATTAAGAACACTTTATTTTTGTTAATCTAATCATTTGTTTTTGCCTTTTATCTTATCTATCTTCGTAAGTCTTGAATTACACTTATCCTCCTTATTTACTGCAGTGCATGCCTACTCGTCGCCGAATTTGGAAGCGCGAGACCGCCGGTAGCAACACAGAGGAAAACACGAATACAGACTACGAAGAGGATATTAACGAAGGCAAGGATCCTGAAATGGCGGACGAACAACAAAGAACCATGTATGACTACGCCAAACCATCTATGGAGGGGACGTCATCTAGCATCGTAAGGCCTGCTGTTGCAGCCAATAATTTTGAGATCAAACCGAATGTCATTCAAATGGTGGAACAATTTGTTCAATTCGACGGCCTACCGGACGAAGATCCAAATAATAATATCGCGAATTTTCTCGAAATTTGCGATACCTTCAAAATAAATGGAGTCTCCGACGATGCCATCCGTTTACGCCTATTTCCATTTACTCTTCGGGTATGGGCTAAACAATGGCTAAACACTTTACCGTAGGGAACAATCACAACATGGAGCATTATGGCGGAAAAGTTCCTTTTGAAGTATTTTCCACCCGCCAAAACCGCACGATTGAGGAATGAAATCTCTTCATTCACTCAAGAGGATGATGAGACCTTGTACGACACTTGGGAGAGATTCAAAGAATTGCTGCGAAAATGTCCACATCATGGCCTTCCTATTTGGATGCAAGTCCAAACGTTTTACAATGGCCTACTCTCATCGACGAGGCAAATGATTGATGCGGCGGCGTGGGGAACATTGAACAATAAAACACCCGAATCCGCCCAAGATCTTATAGAAGAAATGGCCATGAATGGCTATCAATGGCAATCCGTATGAGGAAAAATCAATAGGACAGTGGGTGTATACAATGCAGACGCGGTACTTACGCTAGCCGCGCAGGTCGAAGCTCTGACTCAGAAAATTGACGGGTTGGAAACTCCAAAACCACCACAACAAGTCTTCTCATGCGTGACTTGTGGAGGATTGCACAACCACCAAGATTTCCCTCACGTGATACCGCCACACGAACAAGTGGATTATCTATGTAATCAATCTCGACCCTTTCAAAATAATCCTTTCAGTAACACCTATAATCCAGGTTGGTGTCAGCACCCGAACTTTAGTTGGGGAAATCAAGGTCAACAGAAGCCTAATCTGAACACACTCCCCAACTCGTCTGCACCTCCTGGTTTCCAACCACGAAAACCAAGTTTGGAGGACTTATTGTCCAAATTCGTTCAAACAATGGAAACCCGTTTCACGGCCACCAAAACATCCTTAAGGAACCAAGAAGCATCCATTCGCAACTTGGAAAATCAAATTGGCCAAATTGCCAAAATGATCTCCGAAAGGCCACAAGGGAGCTTACCTAGCAATACCGAACCGAATCCAAGAGATCAAGTAAAAGCAATCACTCTAAGGAGTGGAACAAAGCTAGACGAGGTACGGATGCCGAAGGATGAACCCACCCCCATACAACAAAAAGATGAACAGGTACTCAAGGAGACGATGAAAATGGTACCGGAATTCCAACCACCTATCCCGTATCCAAGCCGATTGCATAAGGACAAGAATGACAACCAATTTGGTAAGTTTTTGGATTTGTTTAAACAGTTGCACATCAATATTCCTTTTGTTGAAGCCCTTTCACAGATGCCAAAATATGCCAAGTTCCTAAAAGATCTCCTTTCAAATAAGAAGAAGCTTGAAGAAATATCCATGGTACAATTAATTGAGGAATGCTCGGCAATTTTGCAAAACAAGTTACCTCAGAAAATCAAAGATCCAGGGAGTTTCACTATTCCTTGTCATGTTGGTAATTTGACTGTTGATCGGGCATTGGCCAATCTAGGGGCTAGCATTAATTTGATGCCTTATGATTTATTCAAACAAGTGGGTCTAAAGGAGCCGAAACCAACTAGGATGAGCTTGCAATTAGCTGACAGGTCAATTAAATATCCTTGAGGCATTATTGAGGATGTTTTGGTCAAAGTCGATAAGTTTATATTTCCTGTCGATTTTGTAATTCTTGATATGCATACAGATGTCGAAGTCCCCTTAATCCTAGGGCATCCATTTTTAGCTACTGCTAAGGCAATCATTGACGTGCATGATGGCAAACTGATTTTACGAGTCGACGATGAACAAGTCCTTTTTAAAATTGCTACATCGACGAAAAATACGATAGATAAAGATGACTCTTGTTTTGCTATTGATCTTATCGATATGGAGATAACAAATTCATTACCAAGCATGATTTCTAACGAATTCTTGAAGACTTGTATTGTTCAAAGTGCAGGTATAGCGGAGGAAAATCCCTTTCTTAGGGAATCTGTACTCGCATTGGAGGAAAACACACCAACAGAACGACATAAAGTGTTTGAAAAAATCAAAAATTCTCAGGTGGGGCATAACAAACCATCCATTGAGGACCCACCACTGTTGGAGTTGAAAGAGCTACCCGAGCACTTGGAATATGAATTTCTAGCCGATAATTCTAAACTCCCCATGATTATCCTCACATCAAAAGGATAGATTGTTAGCAATATTGTGGGAACACAAAAAGACCATCGCTTGGAAGATCTCCGACATTCAAGGGATCAATCCTTCCTTTTGCACTCACAAAATTCTGATGGAGGAAAATTTCAAGCCGGTTGTTCTACCTCAACGTCGCTTAAATCCGAACATGAAAGAGGTAGTTAAGGCAGAGGTAATCAAACTACTTTATGCTGGGCTTATCTATCCAATCTCTGACAGTAATTGGGTAAGTCCAGTTCAAGTGGTCCCAAAAAAAGGCGGGATGACGGTGGTACCAAATGAAAATAATGAACTTATTCCGATGCGAACGGTAACAGGTTGGCGAGTTTGCATTGATTACTGACGACTTAACGATGCTACTCGCAAGGACCATTTTCCCTTACCTTTTATTGATCAAATGCTTGAACGTTTATCTGGTCACCTCTATTATTGCTTCCTTGATGGTATGTAGGTTATTTTCAGATCCCGATAGCCCCGGAGGACCAAGAGAAAACTACTTTCACTTGTCCCTACGGTACTTTCGCCTATCGACGCATGCCTTTTGGGTTGTGCAATGCACCGGCGACCTTTCAATGTTGTATGCTCGCCATCTTCGACAAACTTGTAGAAGAAATTATGGAAGTCTTCATGGATGACTTCTAGGTTTTTGGGGACTCATTTGATCTTTGTCTTGCAAATCTTAAAAAAGTCCTTGTTCGTTGCGAAGAAACTAACCTGGTTCTTAACTGGGAAAAATGTCACTTCATGGTACAAGAAGGTATTGTTTTGGGACATAAAATTTCTTGCAGGGGCATTGAAGTTGACAAGGCGAAGGTTGAGACAATTTCCAAATTGCCTCCACCCACCACGGTGAAAGCAATCCGAAGCGTTTTGGGGCACGCCGGGTTCTATAGGCGATTCATCAAAGATTTTTCAAAAATTGCCCGACCACTCACTCACCTCTTGGAGAAGGATGTGGTTTTTGATATCAATGATGAATGCCTTCAAGCATTCAATACTTTGAAAGAAAAACTCACCACTTCTCCCATCATGGTAGCTCCGAATTGGTCTCAACCATTCGAACTCATGTGTGATGCCAGCGATTATGTTGTAGGTGCGGTGCTCGGGCAACGAAAAGATAAGCATTTCCGACCAATTTACTATGCAAGTAAGACTTTGAATCCTGCTTAATTCAATTATACAACTACCGAAAAGGGGTTACTTGCAGTGGTTTTCGCCTTTGACAAATTTCGCTCATACTTGATATTATCAAAAGTCATTGTCTATACGGATCACTCTGCTTTACGCTATTTGCTTGACAAAAATGATGCAAAGCCACGTTTAATTCGATGGGTTCTGTTACTCCAAGAATTTGATGTGGAGATCAAAGATAAACGGGGTGCCGAAAATCTTGCCGCCGACCACCTATCTCTGCTTGAGCACTCCGGCACCGACAAACAACACAATGGACATATCAACGATTCTTTCCCGGATGAGCAACTCTTTGCCCTTAACTCAATTTCAATTGATATTCCTTAGTTTGCAGATTTTGCTAATTATCTTGCAGGAAAAGTTCTACCAAAAGGGATGACCCATCAACAAATGAAGAAATTCTTTTCGGACCTCAAGTATTATATTTGGGACGATCCCCACCTCTTCCGAGTTTGTGCGGATCAAATCATACGAAGATGTGTCGCACTTCCTGAAACAATCTCCATTTTGAATTATTGTCACAAAGGACCCACCGGTGGGCACTACCAAGCAAATACTACGGCACGCAAGGTCCTTGAGTCGGGGTTTTATTGGCCTACAATTTTCAAAGACGCAAAACGATATGTTGAAACTTGTGATAGTTGTCAACGAACAGAGAATATTTCTCGAAAAAATGAAATGCCCCAAAACGGTATACTTGTTTGTGAAATTTTTGATGTTTGGGGTATTGATTTTATGGGACCTTTTCCTGCGTCGTTTGGCAATAAATACATTTTGGTAGCATTGACTACGTGTCTAAATGGGTAGAGGCTCAAGCCTTGCCTAAAAATGATGCTCGAGTGGTGGTACATTTTATCAAAAAACTTTTTCCCGATTTGGTACACCACGAGCCATTATTAGTGATAGAGGCACACACTTTTGTAATAGTCAATTTGACAAAGTGTTAAAACGTTATGGTGTCACATACCGAGTCGCCACCACCTATCACCCTCAAACTAGTGGTCAAGTCGAAGTAACTAACTCGCGAATTAAAACGAATTTTGGAAAAAACGGTTGGACACTCTCGCAAGGATTGGTCCCTTAAACTCGATGATGCTCTTTGGGCTTATAGAACGGCTTTCAAAACGCCGATAGGGACTACCCCATACCGACTCGTCTATGGTAAGGCATGTCCTTTACCGGTTAAGCTTAAACATAAAGCCTTTTGGGCTATTAAAATGCTTAATTATGATTTGTCAAGTGCAGGAAATAACCGTTTATTGCAGATTAACGAACTCGAAGAATGGCGAAATTCGGCATACGAGAATTCGAAAATTTAAAAAGAACGAACGAAACAATGGCATGACAAACACATTAAGCACACGAGGGAATTCCAACCGGGTGATCAAGTGTTACTATTCAATTCTCGACTTCGACTATTTCCGGGTAAGTTAAAATCCAGGTGGTCCGGCCCATTCACTGTTACCCAAGTATTGCCCTACGGGACTATTGAAATTACGTACAAGGATATGGGCACCTTTAAGGTAAACGGACACCGTCTGAAGCTCTATTTTGGGGGCACCATCGATGATAATCGAGATTTCATCAAGCTTGAAGCTCCCCCAAATATATCACATGATTAGAGGTGAAAAGGTCCAGCTATACGACATTAAAGAAACACTACCCGGGAGGCAACCCGATGATTTTTGTGTTTTCTTGTTTTTCTTGTCAATTTGTTTTCAATTTTACTTAGGATTCATTTTTTTTACTTGGGATAATTAATTTAAAAAAAATTCAAAACAGCCCGTGACACGGCCGGGCCGTGTCGCCCGACATGGTCGTGTCCGGGCTTCCAAATGGCCGTGTCAAAATTTTGAATTTTTTTCTTTTTAAAAAAAAAAAAAAATTGGCCCGAACATGGCCGGGCCGTGTCGCCCGAAACGCCCGTATTCGGGCCCAAAAAACAAATTGCTGCGAACAGCTAAGAACACGACCATGTTTGGGCTGTCCAAAAACATGGGGGGTCGATTTTACCCAAACTTTTCGAAAATTCCCAATTCTAAACCCTAAAAAACCCTTCTTCCTCCCCAAAACTCCCCCCAAATTCATCTCAATCTTCCATTTAAACTTCAATTCTTCCACAAAAACACCTTTTTCTCTTGTTCTTCAACAATTCCACCGATTATTTTCTTCAAAGGATAGAGTATTTTGTTGGTTTTGGTACTTCTCTTGTGGGTTTTCAATAAAAGGTATGGATTTTATTTTGTTTTGTATATAATTTCATGTTCTTTTTCTTAATTTTGTTCTTTTGATTTCAACTTATTCATGCATGTGTGTAATTTCTCTTATTTAGGGCTTTGTGATTTCAATTTAATTTAGAATTTTTTTTAGGGGTTTTTTGTGCCTAATTGTTTATGTGTTGTATTTAAGGATTGGATTCTTATGATGATTTTGGCTCCTTGGACATTTTTCATATGAAATTCACTAATTGATGTCTTCATGCTCAAATAGATGAAATGAGAATATTAGGGGGAATTTGTTGTTGTGATTTTAATCAATAGACATCCTCGTTGTTGTAATCAAATTCATGCCTTATCTATTGATTGTCTTAATTGATGGTCTTATTCATATAAGGGTTGTTGTTGTTTACTTGATGAAATCATATTATGCCCATATGTTGATACGCCTCCTTATGGAATGCTCGCCATGCTGATATAAGAGTGTGATAATTGCCATTGAGTCATGTAATATATTTTGTTGTTGCATTTGTTGGTTATTCCCGCGAAATATGCTACTCGAGTTTCCTTGACATGTTTGGGGTAACTGTTTCTATGTTGAGGCTATTATTGGTTTATACTTGGTTGCTATCGAAGTTTCCTTTTCAGGAATACCATGTCAAAACGTAGCCGTTCGACCGCACTATCCGGCTCCCGTCGACCCTCCCGGGCCAATCCACCGAATAATCGCCACGGTATTCTGTTCAGGGATGATGAACATGCAACCCGGTATCAACAACTGTTGAACAAACCATTGCACAACACCCGGTACCCGGACGCCATGACATTGGAGATCCTTGGGCTACAAGAAGATATTGATAGGATGTTCGAGCAAGTTGGGTGGGAACAATTCATGGGTGCGAAATCACCGACTTATGAGCGCGTCACACTGGAATTCCTCAGCTCATTTAACGCCGAGATTCTCACGGGAACTCATGTTAGGGATGGCCTCATCTCTTACCGCTTGTTCAATCAAGACTATACATTGACTCTTGCCGACTTCAACCAAATATATGGTCTCCCAATTGGTGGTGACAGACGCTTCCCTAATGATTTTAATACACAGCGTTTCTAGAATGAAATAGCACCTGCAGACGAATATGTTGCTTCTTGTGCTAAAGTATCACACGTAATAAATCCTTGTTTTCGTTATATGCATCGTGTGATGGCTAGCACACTTTTAGGTAGGGGGGAAAGTGACGGAAATTTGCGGAAGGATGAACTATTGTTTTTATGGGCTATGGTCTACGGAAAACACCTCGACACAGGGTCTCACTTAGCACGCCATTTTCAGAAAATCGGGCGGGGCGAATGTAGTAAAATTCTTGTTGGAGGCCTAATTACCCCAATCGCTCATCACTTCGAGCATGACTTAATGGGTTTACAACAAGCTCGAGGGAGCATGCGTATTGATCTCGAGGTATGTACTGCTATAAAATTAATTGAAAGAGTCAATGATCAATTTTGCTTGCGTTTCCGACATACATCCCAACGCCTACTACTTCCCGACCCGGCCCGGACTACAATTCATAATCGTGAAAATTGGTTGATGGGTTTGCAACGCAATCCGGAGGGTGACAGAATTCTCCTCGCTCTACCTCCCGTAGAGGATGATGCTCCCGAATCTCCGCCTCCTCCACGGAGTTCCCCACCCCGTGCTTCTTCATCTCGCCCAACACCACCGTAGCATGAACAAATTGATCTTCAAGCTATTCTACAGGAACAACAACACCAAAGGGGCACGCTATCACATCAACAAACCCTGATTGGCTATCAATGGCAATCCGTACGAGGAACAACCAACAGGACAGTGGGTGTATACAATGCAGACGCGGTAGTTACGCTAGCCGCGCAGGTAGAAGCTCTGACTCAAAAAATTGACGGGTTGGCAGCTCCAAAACCACCACAACAAGTCTTCTTATGCGAGACTTGTGGAGGATCGCACAACCACCAAGATTGCCCTCACGCGATACCGCCGCACGAACAAGTGGATTATCTAGGTAATCAATCTCGACCCTTTCAAAATAATCCTTTCAGTAACACCTATAATCCAGGTTGGCGTCAGCACCTAAACTTTAGTTGGGGCAATCAAGGTCAACAGAAGCCTAATCTGAACACACTCCCCAACTCGTCTGCACCTCCCGGTTTCCAACCGCAAAAACCAAGTTTGGAGGACTTATTGTCCAAATTCGTTCAAACAATAGAAACCCATTTCACGGCCACCAAAACATCCTTAAGGAACCAAGAAGCGTCTATTCGCAACTTGGAAAATCAAATTGGCCAAATTGCCAAAATGATCTCCGAAAGGCCACAAGAGAGCTCACCTAGCAATATCGAACCAAATCCAAGAGAGCAAGTAAAAGCAATCACTCTAAGGAGTGGAACAAAGCTAGACGAGGTACGGATGTCGGAGGATGAACCCACCCCCATACAACAAAAAGATGAGAAGGTACTCAAGGAGACGAAGAAAATGGTACTGGAATTCCAACCACCTATCCCGTATCCAAGCCGATTGCGTAAGGACAAGCATGACGACCAATTTGGTAAGTGTTTGGATTTGTTTAAACTCCCTGACACGACCTTATTATGAGCCAAAAAGAGTGTGGAGACAAGACATGCATATGATTCAATTTCTTTCACAGTCAAACTCCCAGAGTGATCTTGGAAAAAGGATCTTCAAGTAATGAAGCATCTCAAAAACCCAAGACACCAAATGTTGCACCCACATTCACTCCAAAGCACAATCACAAACAAACTGGCCTTGGATATAAAGGAAAAGGAAAACAACCAGTTGAGTATGCTGAGAGGACAGCTGAGAAGAAATTCAGCAGAGTTCCTCAGCAAACTCCAAACAGGAAGTACTCTGTGAAGAAGAAACAGAGCTACCAGAAGCCCCAGAGGGTCTATCAAAGGAACACAAATGATGGGAATGGTAGAAACTACCCAAGCCAAGCTGATTGGAATAATGTGAAATATCAGCAAAGACCTATGGAAAATATGCGAAAATGGCAAAGGCCTAGAACTCAGCAAAGGTCATTCCAAAGACAAAAGAGCTATCATCAGCACACATATGCACCCAAGCACTACACTCAGAAATATCACAACTACCCAAAGAAGGCAATTGCTAAAACACACACACAAGCATACAGACAAAATAGACAGTTGTATGAACCTAAAGCCCCCAAGCAATTTGCAAAGGTGAATTATGATTATGGCACAGATAGATGGCAACCTCTTAGAGTCAGATCATTTGGCTATAACTTTGTTGGATCATCTTACAGCACTAACCCCTCCGGACCCAGGCAAGTATGGGTACCTAAAAACTGATTTTCTTGATTGTAGGTTCAGGGAACAGATGAGTGCCAAGGAACCTGGTACATGGATAGTGGTTGTTCCAGACACATGACAGGAAACAAGAAAAATCTGTCAAAATTAAAGGAGATTAGAGGTGCAAAAGTCATATTTTGAGGAAATGCAGCTCCAAGGGAAATAAGAGGCATTGTTCCATCAAGAAAAATAGTTTAGAAATCACAAATGTTGCATATGTTGAAGGCCTCAACTTCAACCTATTAAGCATTCGCCCACTCTGTGACAAGGGATATAATGTTGGATTCAATATGGGAGTATGCCAGTTTAAAGACACTGAATCAAATGAAGTAGTGTTGCAAGGATCCAGACAAAAGAACATGTATGTGGTAGATTGGTCGACTGCCACACCAAGCACTTGTCTGCAGCAGCAAAGAGCACCGAATCAAGTTGGTCGTGGCACAAGACGAGTCACCTGAATTTCAAGACAATTAACAAGCTTGCAAGGAGTAATCTTGTAGAAGAACTGCCAGACTCAGTGTACAAGAAGGAAAGTGTTTGTGATGCATGCCAGAAGGGAAATCAGATCAAATCATCATTCAAAGAGAAGTCTAGTCCATCTTCAACAAGGATATTGCATCTGTTGCATATCGACTTATTTGGTCCAGTTGAGCCAGCTAGCATAAGTGGAAAGAAATACACCCTAGTAGTTGTGGATAATTATTCAAGATATACATGGACAATCTTCATGTGTAAAAAGAAGGAAACTTTGCAGAAGTTACCTAAACTAATGAGAAGAGTCGAACCATTATAAAGATAAGATCTGATAGAGGAACTGAGTTTGTCAATGGAATAATAACTCAGTATTGTGTTGAAAATTGTATTGCTCATGAATTATCTACAACAAGGACTCCACAGCAGAATGGAGTGGCAGAAAGAAGAAATAGAACTCTCAAAGAAGCTGCAAGGACAATGTTAGCTGAAGCTGGACTGCCTAAAAGATTTTGGGCTGAAGCCATCAACACTGCATGCTATACTCAAAATAGATGCATGATACATAGACAGCTGACAAAGACTCCCTATGAAATATGGACAAGGAGAAAGCCAAATGTTGGATATTTTAGAATATTTGGATGTAAATGCTTCATCCACAACAATGGCAAGGATAATCTAAAGGCTTTTGATGCTAAAGCTGAAGAAGGTATCTTCTTGGGATACTCAGCTGAAAGCAAAGCCTACAGAGTACTGAACAAGAGGATTATGGTCACACAAGAGTCTATCCATGTGGTTTTTGATGAACCTAATGTAAATGGAGAGGACATTGAAGAGTTAGATGATAAGCTGAATCAGCCAACTATGCGAGAAGAGTCCTTATGTCCCAAGAGCAATTAATCAAGATGAAGATGGAGCAATTAATCAAGATGAAGATGAGATAGTTGAATCTCAAAGACAAGTTATTGGAGAATCTGCAGATCCGAGCTCAACAAGAAATGATGATGAAAGAGTCTGCTCAAGACAACAGAACAAAAGATGTGCCAAGCTATGTTCACTTGCAAGCAAGACGACTAAACCCAGCTAACCTACTCCAACCTAGTTATTGGAAATGAAACAAAGAGATGATGTAAGAACAGATTGGTATCCAGAGCTCAACAAGAAGCTCATGTTGCAAGATTAGAAGCAATAAGGATGTTTCTTGCCTATGCTGCTCACAAGAACTTCATTGTATATCAAATGGATGTGAAAACTGCATTCTTAAATGGATTATTGGAAGAAGAAGTCTATGTTGAGCAACCTCCAGGTTTTGAGCAGAAGACTCTTGGAGATAAGGTGTACAAGCTCAAGAAAGCTCTATATGGATTGAAATAGGCACCTTGAGCATGGTATGATACATTATCTCAATTTCTAACAGATAATGGATTCACCAAAGGTAAAGTGGACAGAACACTCTTCAGAATTCAAGATGGAGAGCGTATACTGCTTGTTCAAATATATGTGGATGACATTATTTTTGGATCCACAAACAAAGAGCTGTGTGATAAGTTCTCAAACCTCATGGAAGGCAAATTTGAAATGAGCATGATGGGAGAGCTGATATTCTTTTTAGGACTTCAAGTTAAACAGCTGAAAGATGGAACCTCCATAAGTCAAACAAAGTATACCAGAGACCTAATGAAGAAATTTGGTATGGAAGAGAAGTCTTCTGTGAAATACCAATGAATACATCAGTCAAGATGGACATGGATGCAGATGGAAAGCCTGTGGATCAAACCAGATACAGAGCACTTATTGGATCACAGCTCTATCTAATAGCAAACAGGCCAGACATCACCTTCGCAGTAGGTGTATGTGCAAGATTTCAATCTGCACCAAAGGAGAGCCATATGACTGCAGCTAAGAGAATCCTAAGATATATGAAGGGATGCCAAGAAGTTGGCTTATGGTATCCAAAGGAAGGTGGATTCAAGCTAATTGGTTACTCAGACTCTGACTATGCTGGATGTAGAGTTGACAGGAAGAGCACTTCAGGTACATGTCAAATGCTTGGAAACAGGTTGGTTTCCTGGTTTAGCAAGAAGCAAAACTCAATAGCCACATCCATAGCTGAAGTTGAGTACATAGATGCGGGCAGTTGTTGTGCCCAAGTCGTATGGATGAGACAGCAGCTGAGAGATTCTGAAATTGAAGAAAAAGAGATTCCAATTATGTGTGATAACACAAGTGCTATCGCAATCACTCAGAATCCTGTGTTGCATTCAAGAACAAAGCACATTGATGTCAGATATCATTTCATAAGAGATCATGTTGAAAAGAAAGACATCACCTTGGAATATATCTCAACTGATAAACAGTTAGCTGACATATTCACAAAGCCATTATGTGAATCAAGATTTGAAGAGCTTAAGCATGAGCTAGGGTTAAATGAGCTAAGCTGACACTAAGAGGACTCAATGAGAGGGAATGAAACATAAAAAGATGAAAATAGAGCAAATTTCATATATCAGCCAAGTGAATCACCCGTATCGGAAAGTCAGTTGTATCGAGTTAGCTGACAGCTAAGTCACTATATGAATAAAGAGAAGAAGAGCTGAGTCAGTTAAGG
This sequence comes from Rehmannia glutinosa, assembly GCA_016081115.2. Lineage (NCBI taxonomy): Eukaryota > Viridiplantae > Streptophyta > Magnoliopsida > Lamiales > Orobanchaceae > Rehmannia > Rehmannia glutinosa. The sequence continues at coordinate 24,872,041 of CM071930.1, forward strand.
AGTAAGCTGAGTTAGTTATGAGCTAAGTGACAAAAATGCAGTCATTTTTAATGAGCGGGAATGTTTTTAAGGATGACGTCAGCGTAATAATGACGGGTACAGTCAAAAGCTGCATAGTAAGCATATGATTGGATATAAATGATGCCGCATTAAATGCGAGCAATTAAATGCAAATGAGACGTGCTAAATCTGAGCCGTTGATCTTGATCAATATTTCAAAACTGAAAACACGTCCTTTCATACCCCTTATATACCCTTTCGTTTAGTTTTTCTCTCACTTAAACTGTTCATCTTTCTAAAGCAAAGAAAGCAAGTATCTTTTCTCTCAAAACCCTACCAGTCTTCAAAGCAAGTTCGTTAAGTTTCGTTCGGCAAAAATCACCAAAATGGCACCAGCACATGATTTTACTAAACTCGCAAAGCAAATCCACACTGGATCAACCGTGGATTTTGAAGGGATGATTAAACAGGGTTCTGATGAAACCCTTGTGAAGAAGATAGCTGATAAGATTGAGAAATCCGGGTTGAAACCCTTTCTCACATTGGAATACCAAATGACGTATGTAGAGGAGGTCGCCCAGTTCTACGTAAATGTTGAGGTGCAGGACAAAGGGATTAAATCCTCCGTCCACCGCAAGGACATTCTAATCACTGCAAAGGACCTTGTGGAGCACTGTTTATTGCCATCGGAGGGCATGCCAGAGATATATGAAGTAGACGTTGATTTAGTCGCTGCATGGAAGGAAGTGGCCAAACCCGAGTGTGCTGCAAAAGTTGTCTACACAGCTGACAAGAAGCTGCTGAAGGATGATTATCACAAACTGTTGGATATCGTTGCCAAATGTGTAGACATGAAGTTTGGAAGCTTCAATCAGCTGTCCAAAACCAAGCTGATCGTCATGGCTGCGATCATGGAGGAGAAGAAGGTCAACTGGGCAGAATTCGTCTACAGCAGACTCGGCCAGAATGTTGCAAATAAGACTTTCAAGGATGATGGGTCATTTGGAGGATCTCTGGGCTATGCCCTTGTAATTGGCCACATGATGGAGGTGAAGGGTGTTCCCCTTCGACATGGAAAATCATTCCATGTTAACAAGAAGATGTTTCGGGCCAACTTGCCTGGAGCCCAAAAGAGAGCATACGCCAAGCGGGCGGACACCAGTGAGGCGAATCAGCTGACCCTGAGGAAACAGTTGTTGCCTCCCCTCCGAAGAAGAAAGCTGCCCATGCAGCTGGAAAGAAGAAGGTTGCCCCAACAGCAAAGAAGAAAATCGCACCTGCCCCTGCAGCTAAGTCACCTGCCCCTGCAGCCGTGTCTCCTGCCCCTGCAGCCACGGTGGAGAAGGAATCCTTAATACCTTCTCCAGGAATGAAGAAGAAGAGGACTGCCAAGGCGAGAAAGGCAATTGCCTCTAAGGCAACTCCAAAGGCCTTTACCTTCAAGGAACCGGAGGAAGTAGAACCATACATTCCTCTGGTGAAAACTAAGAGAAGGAGAAGACTCACCAAGCTCTCGGAGCTTGAGAAGACGGTTGAGTCTGAAACACAGCTGGAGCAAAATCACCAGGAGATCGTGGAAGAGGTGCAGTCTCCAGAAGTGCTTGATGAAACCGCCAAATCTGCTCAAGGCGATCAGCAGAGGCAAGTTGAAGACCCAGTTGTGGATAGAACAATGAAGAACAAGAAGCAGCTGAGACAGCAATATCCCCTATCAACAGGATTGTATCTCCAACTGCGACAGACGCTGAGGTGAGGAAGAACAACAGAGTTTGCTACCCTCCATTCCTGAAAAAGAAGGGCAACATGGAGAGGATGAAGACGATAATGTAATTATGTACTCTCCATTGTATCCGAACATCCAAAATCGTTTGCGAGAATGGAGGAAATGGAAGTTGAGTCACTCTAGGGTGCAGTTTGAACACCCAGAGTTTATTGATGAGGAAGAGGAACTCTTCGAGTTTCTCGAAGTTGATGATCTTTGTCTTTGCAAGCCCTGGATGAGGATAACTGTATTAACATGCTGCAAATTTTGAAGGAAAACGAACAGGCAAGAGCAGCTGAGGAAGCAGAGGCACGTGAGAAAGCCAAAATTTGTCATTTCACTGGAACCAGCGACCATACTCATCCTCATCTCGACGTGCTTTCAGATAGTGATGAGGACATGGACCCTATTGCTGCACAAGAAAAGTTGGACATGCAGCAAGCCATGCGGGAATCCACACTGATGCATGAGAAAGAGCTGATGGAAGGACCAGGAGAGTCTTCCAAATCACAGCTAGAAATTGATCCGTTGGGAGTGGTACAGCAGATTGCCACTGTTATTGCTGCAACCACTTCCCCAGTTCACTCAGAAGACGGATCTAAGGGAATTGGCGATGACACTGGGAATTTGGGCACCCAATTTGAGCCAACTCCTGTTGAAGGTGTCTTACCACCTACCCCCATGGCTGAACACTCACTTGACAAAGCCGGGAGTCTAGAGCAGAGTGACCCCACCCTAAGTCACTCAGCTGGTGCGCCAGCTGAAGGGGAAACTAACTCCACTGCAGCTAGGTCGGAGGATGCTGCAGATGACTCCACCATGCAGAAAACAGGCGAAGTGGAGAAGGAAGAAGAAAAGGAAACACAGCAAGTTGTCACTGATGAAGCTCGGACAGTTGAGTCTGTCTCAGCTGAAGTGCTAACTGCTCTGCAGGCTGATGACGCTGCTGATGCAATCGAGGCACTTGATGGTTCTGCCCCAGGAGTTAACACTCTGGGCAATGAAAGTGCAATCCAAGGGGTTGAGACTCTTGTGGATGCCACTGTAGAATACCCTAAGACAGTTGCGCATGTCGAAGGGATTGTACAAGGCCCCGCTGCAGTTGAGACTTCAGGAGGTGATGAAGGCCTAAGGGAGGTTGAGACTTCCCTAGGAAAAACTCAAAGAGATAAGAGCATTCCTCAAACCATACTTGTTGATTCAGAAAAGGAAATCAGCGCTCTTCATGACTCCTAGGATGATCCTAATACAACCTTCCTGGGATCTGCAGATGAAGCTGAGTCTACCCCAACTGCACATCAAAAAGACTCAGCTGAGGATGCTCTACCAAGTACGAGCAAGCCAGACCTCAAGGATACTCGTCAAATATTCAATTTTGATGATGAGCCAAGCCTTCAAGACTCATCATCTTCCGATGACGCTGATGGTGCAGCTGAGGAACATCAAATTCATTTAGCGAGAATCATCGAGGTCAAGAAGTTGTTAAGACAAATGAGGCTCGATCAATCGGCCAAAGCCACTCACCAAGGCCCAACTGAAACCGAGTCATCTGCACAGGCTCCCAAAGCTGCAGCAGACTCCACTCAACTGGGCACATCACAGGCATGAGTAACGGTGGAATCTATACCATATGTCTATGATGATGCATTTGAAGAAACTTTCCCTTTCTCTATTGAGCTGCCTGAACTTGATGAAGAAACAGCTCGAGAGCAGCGACGCTTCAACGTCAGACCTGACCCAGTTATTCGCACAGATATTATCGTCCCAGCAGACTTTGATTTTGATGTTGCTTGGCTGCCAGCTGAGACCGAGGTGACAGCTGAGGTACGAGAGGTCTTCAAGACAATCTTGGCAGAGATTGAGAAGATAGAACGCACCAGGCCACATTGGATATGCGGCTGGACAACAGGGATGCCAATCTTACGGCCGATCTGCGTGGAATAGTGGTTAGAATCAGGGAATGGTGTCAAGAGCAGCATACAATGCAACTAGAACAAGTCAGATATTTCAAGGCATTGTACAACAAAATGTTGATCTGGAGCACGATAATCTTTGGCATGAAGAGGAGGATGCAAGAAAATATTGTGAGAATGCATGCCACCCACAACATCGAAATGGAATAGCTGCGAGAATTTCACAAGAAAGAACTTCGCAGCGTAGAGGAAAATATGAATAACAAATTCAGCCTTCTCATGGCTGAAATGAAGTTGGCGGCCGAATCCAAAGCCACCCGCTCAGAATTTAGACAAAGATACTCCGCAGCAGACTCCAAGCAAACCTCAGCTATTAGCCGCCTAGATTTTATGCTTGCTGGCATGTTCCCGGGGTTCCTCTCTCCTTTGATGATGCCAAAAAGGGGGAAGGGGAATACCTGAAGATGTTGAAAGGGTCAGTGGATGAGAAAGAGAAGGACGCTTTGTTGAGAAGAAGAAGAAATTAGTTGAAGAAAGAAGAAGAAAGAAAAGGGAAAAGCAATGATTGGGAAGGTTCAAAAGATATGACTCTAATGTTTCTTTGAAACCCCTCAACAAGGCCTTGTCATAGCTGACATAATCAGCAAACTTCCAGTAACTCTGCCGCTACAACACTCTGTTGTACCTATGTCTGAGAAGAGAAAAAACGTAGAAGTAGGGATGAAGGAGGTCGAAGGAAAAATGGATGCCCGTGTAATGGATATATTCAAACAATACGGAGGCATTCCGACAGGAAAAGACACATATGTCATTCCAGACGACGGAGACGAGCCACGATCAGTGGAAGAATTCAAAACGCTCGAATCCAAGGGATACTTCAAAAATATGTCCATAGCCCAAGCCTGGGACTTATATTGGGAGAAGGGTCTAAAGCTATGTGAAGAAGCTGATAGGCAGCATACTACAAGCAGCCATTCAGCTGGCAAAAAGAAGACTCCAGTACAATAATCGCCCAGAGGAAGAGGAAGGAGTGGTGGAGGCAGAGGTTTTCAATCTAGACCTCTACCCAAAAACATTGAATATGTAGATCCGGGCAAAAAGGGAAGGATCTACTAGGCTGGATATGACGAAGTAGCCAACCGGGAAGTGGCTAAGAAAAATGTTGACTATGTCAAAAGGATTGAAGAAGAAAACAAAAGGCAAGATCAGTTGTGGGAAGAAAGGCAAGAAAGAAAGCGAAGAAATGATGCAGCAAAGAGAGCATACGAAAGGAAGAAGGCTGCTGAAGAAGAGAAGAAAAGAAAGAGACCAGAGGACGACAGAGCTGAAGAAGAAAGAAGGAGGCAGTGAATGCGATGAAGTGTTGATGTCCACCCCTTCATGTATTTTACTGTTGTAAATACATATGTATGTAAGTCTTCTGTACAATGAATAAAAATTGTGTAATTTCTATATTTGAGTAGATATAGTCTGCTATGTTTGCTATGATACACATTGTAAACAGCTTTGTAAATGACAAGAATGTTATGATCAATAAAAAGATTGATTCTACGCATACATTCTCTATTACTACATTGTCTTGTATGTGTCTTTGATGCTTACATTTTTGTTTGTATGTTTTAAGTTTTAGCATCATCAAAGAGGGGGAAATTGTTGGGAAATTTATTGTTTAGATTTTGATGAATGCCATGTAAAACTTAGACTAGAAAGTTGGCACCCCATTTTCCTTGTAATTTGCATTGTAATAGATAGGGCTGTATAAGCTAAGTGAAGTCAGCTATGGCTGGATATACAAGAATTCAACTGAAGACTGAAATGAAGACTCCGCAGTGAAACAGATGAGTATGGCAAGGAGGAGAAGTCAAGAACTCAATCAAGGAGTATCGGTGGGATACAATCGTGTGAAGTGTCGGTCAAGTCAACTCAAGAAGCCAAGTCTCAAGTTGAAGTGACAGATGAGTCATCCATTGATTGGAAGCTAAATCGAAGTCACCTGGGGAAGTTAGAGAACTGCAGTCAAGTCAAGACAACTGAAGAGAATCCGTTGCACAGAAGTCAAGAAGCTTACTTAAATAGGTAATACTTCCATGCTGCCATGTCTGAAAGTGTTTAGTCCCAGAAGCGTGCAAAAGAAATAAACCAATGGGAAGCACTGCACCACGTGTCAGACTCTGAAAAGCTGAACATTCATTTAATACGAGGAAATGTCAACATCAAGGACTGCAACAAGACAAGCCAATGAACACAAGTGACTTTTGAAAATCAGCATATCTCTTCAACGGGCAGATTTCTGAAAGTTCACTATAAAAGGCTAAGGAATCTCATTGAGAGAAGGTTACCTGAACCACGAACATTCAAGAAATTATTAAGAACTATAACCTGCAATTTATTCTCAAGTTATTCAAACAAAATCCTCAAGCCTAACTCTCGAAGGAAATCGATCCAACACCAAGCTGTGAAGGAAAGACAACTTCAAACTGTGGAAGAGGAAACTTTTGAAGAATCAAAAGGGGACTACATTCCAAGGAGAATTGTAGAAAGGTTCAAGGTCGAACCAGTCTCAAGTTATTGGAGGGCTTCATGATCAAATCCAAGAAGCTTGAGCAAGTGAGCTGAAGTATCAAGGCAAACCTGCCTGCCTGTGAAGAAGCCGAGTCGGACGAGAAGCCACCGTTTGTGTGACCAAGGCATCTCCGTGATCGAGTCCCAAATGATCAAGTCACTTTGTGTGATCAAGACTTGTATCCGGATCGATAACCACTTTGTACTCGATCAATACTTAGTGGATTGCTCCAGGAGTTGGAGAAGAGAGGAGTAGAAGAATTACACCGTCTTCGAACCTCTATAAAAATTATTGTGTTATTTACATTTCATCATTTTAATTTTGCATAACAGTTTATATTTGCTGATAATTTGCTATCCAACTGATCATTAACAAAGTGCTAAAATCAAGTGTTTAACAAAGTTAAACCAAATTCAAGGGTGTTAAGTCTTCCGCTGAAAATCTCATCACAGCCAAGTTAAGGTTTAGACTAAACAGCTTAGTTATTCTATCAACAGCTCAATCGAGTTTGTTGAGTGGCTAACTCTGTTGGTTAACTAACTTAGCTGTCCCTCAAGGACTTAGTTGTGTATTTAAATCTGTAATATTTTAAAAGGACTAAAACGAAAAAGTTGGTAAGGTTTATTCAACCCCCCTTCTAAACCTTACTCCACACCCCTTGGGACCTACACCCCACTTGTGGCAGATGACATATTTTATACCCCGTAAACATAGTAATCCATCCCTGATTGTCCAAACACTTGTCAAGTCTGTCCTGGATGTTTGCGTCCCCTTGTTGGTTATTCGTCCATGTGAACGAGTACCCTTCGTATCCCAAGTCATCCAGTTGTGTATCTTGAATAGCTTTGTGGAACTCTTCGAGCTTTGCGTTCTCTTTGAGTCTTCCCCCTATTTTCTCAAATTGGAACAGAAATTCGTTAAAATCGCCCAAACACAACCAACTAATGTCCATTCCAGCCGCTAACTCCCAAAGAAAGTCCCATGTTTGGAATTTTTGGGACTCCTCCGGCCACCCATATAGCCTGGTCAATCGCCACTGTTCATCTATTCCGATCACCAGTCCGTCAATATGGTGCAAAGATTTAAAGTCGTACTCACCTTTCCACAGATGGCACAACCCACCACGTCTACCACCGTTCGTCGTATCGCAACTAACTGCCTGGATTCCATCGAAACCAAAATTTTTGTAACCTCTTCTACTTCGTCTTGGTTAAGTTTGGTTTCCATAAGGAAAACAAACTAAGGATCTTTTTCAATGATATATCTTTTTAGCACACGAACTGTCAGTGGGTTCCCAAGCCCCTAACAGTTCCAACTTAAACAACTCATAGGGCTCGGCGGGACTACTTCTCTGCAGTCTCCGCCGTTAGAGTAAAAGTACACGGAATATCAAAAAGCCCAAACATCTTAGATTTTTTTGTATTCAGATGTTCTGGTGCATCGATATCAGGTGAGGTATCCTCTTTCTTTCTTTTGTTTGTGGAAGCGTGAAGGGTAGGTTTTCTGGATAGGATACGGTTTCTAAGTCTACTCCAAACATTTTTGGGTTTGTGGTTAGAAGATAGGGTTGTGAGGGTTGGACTATTTGAATGGAAGGTGTTATAGAGGTTTGAGAGTGGCTGGGTGATATTGGGCGGGGTGTTTGGTTTGGAGAGGGTTTTTGAATGTGCATGGTAGGGTTGATATTGGGAGTAGGGTTTGTTGTAGATGTTTTGTTTGGTAGGTGGGTGGTTTGGCTTAGGGTATTAGTTTGTGGGGGTTTATGGGCCTACATTGGTGGGGGTGGCTGAGGATATTTTGAGGGTGGGCGTTTTTGTGCTGTCATTTGTATGGGAGTGTTTTGAGTGTGTGTCTAGGTTAATAGGTTTGGTGGCTGGGGTCTTTATTGTATCTGGGTCTTTTTTAAGGTCGGATGTAAGTGACAGGGATTTGAGGGATTTTTGAATTAGGTCTTTGGCCGGTGACGTGGTTTCATCCGGGGTATAAGGATAATCCATCTCGGGGAGGGCAATAGGTGGTTGGTTTTGGGCTATGGTGGTAGGGTTTTGTGTAGAGGACAAGGACGATTCCCCAGTTTTCTCACGGCCAAATAGGTTTCCGGTAATGGGTGTGTGGGTGTGGGTTTCTTTTGTAGTTGTGGTACGTTGGAAGGGGGAAGCTTTTAACCAGTGCCCGTACTTTATACTGGCCATGTCCTGGCATTCATTGCAATCATAACTGTTACAGTTTCTAAAGAAATGTCCAATTAACCCGCAACAGAAATAGTATATGGGTAGTGCTTCGTATTTGAGTGGGAGCACCAACTTACTTCCCTGAACTCTGATTTTCATGACCATATTCAGGGGTTTGGTAATATCAATCGAGATTTTGAAACACAAAACCTTACCAAACAGACCCTCCGTAGACAAATCTAAAATTTCTGGATCTCCCAATTGGTGTGCTAGGGTTTGGGCTGAGTTCGGGTTCATGCACGCCACCGGGACATCATACACTCGGATCCAGAAAGCGGCTTTCGCCACCTTGGCTATAGATGATTGTTCATTTATTTAGAGTTTTCGGATCGCAAAAAGGCCTCCATCGTAATGCCAAGGTTGGTTGGCTAACACCTTCTCCCAATCATCACTAAAGAATGAGATCGCCTCCCCATTCACATGCGATACCCGGCTTTTTCGTTTTCCACGCTTTTTCATGACTTTGATCAGATAATAGGATTTCCATGATTTATCGGTGTAAATCTTTCCCACCAAACAAAATTCAGTTTCCCCGGGGTTCGAGATTTCCGCTGACATGATGTTGTCCAAATCTATAACAGTTTCTTCTCCTTCTGTTAGATCCTCCATTTTGTCGGAGAGGTCCGCGTTCAGATTTGGAACCTGGAGGCATGGATAGATCCTGGATGAAGGAGACAGACAAAGGTGGTGTATTCCCGCTGTAAAACCCTATCTAGAACAAACATAGTGGAAGTAGCAGTGCCGGAGTCCGGCACTCGTGAACCCTACAAAACAAAGGAAAAAAGAGAAACAAACAGGTGAGAGAAAGAAAAGCAGAATAAAGAAAAAACGCCACAGAGGAATGAAAGAGGGACACGGAGAGAGAGGGGGACGAAAGACTCGGGAGGATAGCTCAGAATCGCCAAACACCAGAAAGAGACGACGGCCAGGGAAACCCTAACGAGAAAACCCTAGATGTTGACGCCCGAATCCTTCGGAGAGGAGAAGTGAAGTGCACACATTCTTTATTTCAGTTTCATAATATTGACAACTATTACATTTCCTTTAATTTTGACAGTTACTATATTTTCATTATATATACATATATCCAAATTTCTACCGTATATTGATGAATCATAAAAATGGTATCATTTGTGATCTCATAATTTTGACAGTTATATTTTTTTCATACTTAAATAAAGATCAATTTTTATTTCTTCTGTGAAGCCCTCAATTTTGCGAGCGTGTATTTATTTCACCTACCGTCTATGTACTATTTTGACACTTTACCACATCACTTTGACGAGTAAATATTAATAATAAATATATTTTTGCATTTAATTTCATTTTATTTATTACTTGTGATTATGATCCTTTATTTATTTTATTTCACATTAGTGATCACTTGATTGATCATTATTATTATTTGTGCATTTATTAGTCACATTAGAATTTTAAGAGACTATTTATTTTAGAGACTTATACCTTATAGAATTAAGATATTGATTTAGAATAAGTGATCATGAGACTTATAAGGGATCAAGGAAATCACTATTTATTTTGGAGATTGATATTATTCATCTATTATCATCAATTTTGGGACAAAAACAAATGTATGGATACCACAATTTCAAGTGAAGTGGATGGCCATGATGATGATTTTAGTGTAGAAATATCTCCCAACTCTTGTACACTTACACCTTATATTATACATCTTGTGTATAATTACACCATATTACAAATCTTATACATATTATCTTATACCTCAATTCTTTAATATATTTTCTCCCAACATCTCCTACTATCTCCGAACATTCTTCTTATTCTTCTCAATATTCCATTCTTCCATTCTTCCATTCAAATCCATACTTTGACCCCTTACCTTGTCACCATGCAAGCAACACAAATTCAAGACTTGGAAAAATTGTCCTTCTCCCTCTCTCCCTAAGCAATCGGCCATTAGGCCAAAATTTTACAAAAAATTTCATTTTTCACCCAACACCTTCATCTCTCAAGCAAATTCTCTCCCTTCTCTCTACAATCCCCCAACATCTCTCTATGCATATGTTCACTTCTTCTTCATTTCTTCAAACACTTAACCAAAAACACAAAAATTTCTCCTCATACTCTTCATAAAATTCGAAACTTACTACTCAACAAGGTAAGAAAATTTTGTTCTTCAATTTATCTTGATATCACCTAGCTCATCCTCTTCACTTGTTAATTTAAGTTTGAATTTTGGTTTGAGGTACACTTAAAATACAACTTGAAGATTTAGAGACTTGGAACCATCTTGACTAGACCTCAAGAAATTGTGAAGGATTTGGATTACAAGGTAAGAAATTGGGTTTGTAGCACATTTTTCTTTCTTCCCCTAAAATTCGAAATTTTGACACTCCATTTTTTATTTTTGGAGTTTTAGGGGCTGATCTTGGAAGAATTCTTGAGGGTGATCAAGAACTCTATTTTTGAGACCTCTATTTGACTCATTTGGTTCACTACACGAGGTAGTTGTACTATTTGCCCTCCTCATTACCTTCTTCTTTTTCTTCTTAATTTTAACCCCATTTATCTAACTCTTTTTTTTTTTTTGGTATTTCTTGACTTATGGGCTGACCTGAGTGAGTTCATACTCAAGTTGTGAAATTTATCCTTTTATTTCACAACAATTCAAATTTTAAGGTGGGTGGAAAAATCCTTTAACTCCTAGGTGTTTTTCTTTAAAATGCATGTTGTATTTATTTCTTGAGAACTTGATATATATATATATATATATATATATTATGTATTGCATGTTGATTTTAAGTATCAAGTGTTGCTCAAAAATGCTATTTATTGCAATTTAGGTGCATGCATGTACATTTTAATGATGTATTTGATGAATTATTGGATGAGATGTATATGCATGTTTATAATTATTGATATTCATGTTTTATTTGACTTATAACATGGAAAAGTCGAGCATAATTGATTAAAATCAAATATTCCCCGAAGCATTTCGTCGATTACTACGCCCTTCCTCGTCTCTGGGTGGACTTAAAATGCAAAAATAGTAAATTGGTGGACTTAATTGCAAGAAAATAAAACTTAAGGGATCCCTCTGTAATTTTTGAATTTTGGGACTGTAATCAGGTTCAAAAATAATATTTGGACATTTTAATAAAGTTTTAAAAGTTTTTAGATAAATAAAATCAACCCTTAAAAGCCCAAGGACTAAATTGTAAAATTTTAGAAGTTTAAGGGCTAAATTGCAATTTTCGAAACTGTACCATGCCCACTTTTTAAAATATGAAATTTTAACTCTTAATAGACTGGAAATAACACATTTTAAGATTATTCCAAAAATCCAAGTGTTTAGAGCTTGGAAAGTAATTTTATAAAAATTGAGGGACCAAATTGTAAAAGATTAAACTTGAGGACAAAAATGAAATTTCCAGGACTTATACAGTCCATGTACCTGGAACTACTATTTTAAATATAACCTTATGATATTTGGAATCCAAGGTTCAAATTTCATAATAATCGGACCCCTAAAAGCCTTAAAGGCAATTACTTAAAAATGGGACAAAAACGAGATTTTCAAAAGTTAAGGGACCTATACTTATTCCTTTTTAAAACTGCTTTAGTCCCAATATCCCACTGACTTTAGTGACATTTTACAATTGGAATCACATTATAAGGCCTTCCGATTTGTGAGATCCGATTATTTTAAACTTGGGGCCCGAAATGACAATTATAACAAATTTAGGACCAATATGAGAATTTTATAAAAACTCGACCCCAAAACTTTAAAAACCTGAATTTGTGAACAATTTAGAGCATTTAGGAACTGTCCTTATAATTTTTCGAGGTCGAGACCAAAACTTATTCAACTTTTAACCCTAAAGTATTAGTTTTTACAAAACGGGGCTAATTGTAAATTTTTCTTTTAACAAGGACCTAACTCAAATTACTTTATTTTAAAAACAACCCTGGAACCTCTGACCTATAATAACTATTTAAAATAGTTTATTTTTTTAAAATTCCTTGACTTATCGGATCGTCTTGACCGATTAATACGCGATCACGGGGCGACTTCCTCGTCTTGCGGTTCCGAATCTATAACAGGACTTATGTCCCACCTAATTATTCAAGACATCGAAGATTAATTATCCTCTCGATAATTATGTTCATCCAAATTACTCCACCAAAGCCGATAAATGCCATGCGCAAATTCTCGAAAACTTTCTTGAACTACTTCCCTGAATCAATAAACTCGACTGCCTGGTTAACATCCTGTACTTGTAATTATTTATGGCCTGAGTCAACTTGGTGTGTCAAGCTCACAGTCGGAATGAATACGTCGGGGATGGAATCGAGCAGCTTGGCTGCTATTCCACTCTCCGGCCCCATCATCCTAATCCCGCAACTGAGGGACGGAGTTTGTCTAAGGAAAGCGGGTTGTAGTACTTGAGGTATAATCATGATTATGACAATCCAGGCCTAGCTAGCTCTACTATGGATTTGTCTTTGCCTATGGAGCGATAAGGTGATAGGTCCTGGACCATCTTGCTCGGGGAGTTACAAGGAAGAACGAAGGAATTGCTATCTGATCCATATGATTCTGGAGTTAATCGGACCCATTTGGTTAGCGCTACAAATCCATACGCAACCGCTACTTATATTGCTTGGGTCAGCGTTACATTCCGTACGCAACCACTACCTGTCTTGCTTGAATCACATAGTGCTTGTATGACCACAAACTGTTTCATCAAAACTGTATATTTATTATTGTAAGTATATATCACGATGCTTGTGAACTATGTGTGAACCACGCATCATGACTCACGCATTTTTCATACAACAGTTTTCTTGCATTAACTATATATATCGCCACACTTGCACACGATCACCCCATCCACTGAGAATTTTTGTCTCATCCCCTCCTGTTTTCTAACGGCTAGATGAGGAGTACATTGAAGATGCTGAACCTGCCACAGACTGATTTCTTGTCTCCGCCTGTTGGATTTACTTCCTTTTGATTACTGTTGTTGTTGTGGACTTCTCTTATTCTGTTTCCGTTTTAAGTTGTAATTTAAGGGTGTAGGACCCTTTGACACTTAAGCTTGTGATGCGATGCACACTTGTTTCTCTTGTTGGACTTTAAGTTGATTTGGTTAGTTTTTGGACTGTAAGGTTAATTTTGGATATTTATGTTGGGTTCTATTGGATACTTGTTGGACTGTAAGTTGTAATTTGTACTCGGATTTTATTTCCGCTGCTACTTGGCTCTATTTCATTTGGGGTCATGGTATTATTTGTCTAGGCTATTTGGTTTACTTGTATTAAGTTGTGGATCATCGTCTCATCCCCGTCTGGGGCGTGACCCATTATAGGACCCTTGGTCTGTGTTGGGTAGTACCGTGACTTGGCCAATTAAGTGTGAAATCAATTTCAAAATGGCATAGAACCGTATTATTGATGCTTAGACTGAGTTAAGAATTTTATACTTGGAGATTCCATAGTAATACTTGTCTTGACTTAGTTGACTCTTGGCTGGCTTTATTTATTCTCCCTTATCCTTCCGTTTATATTCATCTAACCAATCTTAGTTGTGTTTTTACCAGAATGGCAGAACATAGGGGACGTGGTAGACCCCGCCGAATTCCCCGTGAGGACGCCTATGTCCCTAGGGAACGTGTACCTTCACCAGAATTGCCGCCACCTCCTCCACCAGCTGCAGGAGAGAATTTAACTGCATAGGCCCTGCAACAGATCTTGGTTTTCATGTTGCAACAAGCAGAGCCCAATACGCGAGCACCGCCCGAGATGTGAACGATAGAGTCTTAGAACACTTTCTGCGGTTTGACCCGCCGGCTTTCTTGGGAGAGCCAGACGATATGAAAATGGAAGACTGGGTTGAGAAACTAGAGAACATCTTTAACGCTCTTCAACACTCTGACGAGCAAAAGGTGACACTCACTGTATTTTGACTTGAATCGGCCGCTAGGGATTGGTGGAGATCTGTTTAAAGGAAATGGGACCAGATCAGGTTAGCCAAAACTTGAGAGAATTTCTTGGCTGAGTTTGATGAACAGTATATCCCACAATTGGTAAAAGAAGCACGTCGGGACAAATTCCACAGACTGAGACAGGGAAACATGTCTGTGGCCCAATATGAGTCAGAATTCCATCGATTGTCCAAGTACGCTCAAGGAACAATCAGTACAGGAAGATAAGTTGTATACGTTCACGAGGGGACTAAAACTGGAACTTCAGAAACAACTTCTGACTGTTGAACTGATCACATATTCAGCCGCGGTGAAGACAGCTCTGCGCATTGAGTCGGGACTAAACCACATTGGACAGATCCAACAGAACAGGCCATCAAACAGTCTGAAAAGGGCAGCTGTGGGACAGCCATCTAAGCAACCTGCCAAGTTTCAGAAGGGACCAGTTGCCAGAACGGATAAGGGGAAAGGACCAGTTCAAGTAAAGCCGGGACAAACATGCGCACACTGCCAGAAACCAGGACATACTACCAATGACTATTGGAGCAAACAAAAAAGATGCTTACATTGTGGCAGTAATCATCATCAGCTAAAGGATTGCCCGAAATATGAGGACCAAAACAATCAGGTGCAGCCATAGAGGCCGGGCAATGGACAGGGTAATCGGGCAATGATGCCCGCTCGAGCGTTTGCACTAGCTGGGCATGAGGCTCTGGAGGCAACAAACGTGGTGGAAGGTATGCTTCTAGTATCTGACCACTATGCTAAAGTACTGTTTGACCCTGGATCATTGCATTCATTTGTCGCACCGCATTTTGTACACAAGTTGCATGCATGCATGGAACATATGCCTATATGTCTAGAAGTATCAACTCATATGGGCGCAATCCAAATAACAAATGTTATCTATAATGCATACGAAGTTAAGATTGATGAGATAAATTTCCCTACTGATCTGATCTTATTACCTATATCCGAATACGACGTGATATTGGGAATGAATTGGTTATCTACACACCATGCGTAGATGGACTGCCATCGCAAGTCCATCAAACTATGCGAACCTGTAAATCCCAAAGTAGAAATTTCGGGAAGGGCACGAGTTAAGATTGCCCCAATCATTTCTGCAATGAAAGCGACGAAAGTGATCGCTAGAGGGGCACAAGGGTATTTGGCGTTTGTAATCAACAAACTAAAGGTAGGGACATAAATTCACCAAGTGCCCATAGTATCGGAATACACAGATGTATTTCCACAAGAACTCACCACTGTCCCTCCAGACCAGGTATGGATTATCGCGGTCTTAATAGTGTGACCATCAAGAATAAATATCCCCTCCCGAGGATAGACGAACTATTCGATCAACTTCAAGGAGCGACGGTGTACTCAAAGTTTGATTTGCAACAAGGATATTACCAACTTAGGATCCGTGAAGAAGACATTTCTAAAACCGCATTCCAGACCAGGTATGGACACTACGAGTTTATAGTAATACCTTTCGGTCTGACGAACGTGCCTGCAGCATTCTTGGATCTGATGCACCAGGTCTTTCGACCCTATTTGGATCAGTTCGTAGTGATATTCATTGATGGCATACTAGTGTACTCTAAGTCTAAAGACGAGCGTCATCTGAAAATCATAGAGAAACTACGAGAGCATAAGTTGTATGCTAAGTTTAGCAAGTGTGAATTTTGGCTTAGCGAAGTCGTATTCTTGGGACACATAGTATCCGGCAATGGGATCGCAGTAGATCCTTCGAAGGTACAAATAATGGTTGAATGGAAATAACCCTAGTCAGTAACAGAGATCAGGAGTTTCTTAGGATTGGCTGGATATTATCGAAGATTTATCAAGGATTTCTCCAAGATAGCTGGACCAGTCACTCGACTAACCCAGAAGCAAGTCAAGTTTGAGTGGAACGAGAAGTGCGAGGCTAGTTTCCAAGAACTGAAGAAACAACTTACTGTAGCTCCAGTCTTAGCCCTTCCGAAGGGAACAAAAAGGTTTGTCAGTTATAGTGATACATCAAAAGAAGGACTAGGAGCAGTACTTATGCAGGAAGGAAATGTCATTGCTATGCATCACGAAAGTTCAAGCCATTTGAGGCTAATTACCCGACGCATGACTTGGAATTGGCAGCGATAGTATTCGCGTTAAAGAAATGGAGGCACTATCTCTACCGAGCAATGTTCACGGTTTTCACAGATCATAAGAGCCTAAAGTATCTATTCTCTCAGAAAGATCTCAATTTGAGGCAACGGAGATGGATGAAGTTAATTGAGGACTATCACTTTGATATTCAATACCACCCGGGGAAAGCTAATGTAGTAGCCGACGCCTTAAGTAGAAAGGAGAGTTTAGCCAGACTAATGATTCGAGAGTGGAAATTATTAGAAGAACTGAGCGATTGGAATCCAATGAGAACCAATACTCAGATTACATGTGCTAACATTTTAGTTAAACCCGACCTGCTAGATGAGATCAAAATCGCCCAGGAGAAGGACATCTTCAAAAGTTGAAGGAGAAGATACTTAGAGGAGAGAGACTACGATTTTCAGTACCCAAAGGCGGGATTATTAAATTCTAAAATTGAGTATGTGTACCGAATGACGAGCAGATAAGGAATAGAATTCGAGCAGAGACGCATCGCTCGTAGTACACTATACATCCTGGAGGGAACAAGATGTATAAGAACTTGAAAAGGAATTATTGGTGGGTAAACATGAAGAACCAGGTAGCGGAGTTCGTTGCGAGATGTTTGACTTGTCAACGAGTAAAAGCAGAACACCAACGACCATCTGTTTTACTGCAGCCATTGAGGATTCCCGAGTGGAAATGGGAACATATAACGATGGACTTTGTGACGGACCTACTAAGGACCAGAGGAGGTTATGATGTTATATGGGTAGTTGTAGACCGACTCTCGAAATCTGCACACATCTTACCCATCAAGAAGACTGACAACTTGCAGAAACTCCACAGATTTTATATCCGAGAGATCATTCGACTGCATGGAGTACCATTCGACATAGATTCAGACAGAGACCCGAGATTTGTCTCCAGATTTTGGAAGTGCTTGCATGAGGAGTTGGGTACCTCGCTAAGTTTTAGCACAGCAGCACACCCACAAACTGATGGGCAGTCTTAGAGAACAATTCAAACCCTGGAAGATATGTTGCGAGCCTGCACATTGGATTTCCAAGAAAGTTGGGACTCGCACTTACCATTGGCCGAGTTCACCTACAATAACAACTATGAAGCCACGATTGAGATGGCACCCTGCGAGGCACTATATGGGCGAAAGTGTAGATCCCCACTACACTGGGAGATTGATGACAATGGACTCCAAAACGGAAACAAAAGTCACCCTCGATTCCAAAGGTTGACCTAGTTCAGGAGGCCATGGAGAAGGTCAAACTGATCAAGGAACGAATCTGCACCGCCCAGAGCCTCCAGAAGAGTTACGCGGACAAGAGAAGAAAGGATTTAGAGTTTGAAGTCGGAGATGATGTATTTCTCAGACTCTCACCTCAGAAAGGATTGATCAATCAGAAGAAAAGAGGCAAGTTGAGTCCGAGATATGTCGGACCTTACTAGATTTTGCAGAGAATCGGGAAGTTAGCCTACTGACTCGAGTTGCCAACATAATATGTGGGAATGCACGACGTATTCAACGTCTCGAGATTGAAGAAGTATCGACCAGATCCCGAGCATATCATCACTCGTGATACTCCTCTGATGGAGAACTTGTCCTACACTAAGAAGCCGATCCAGATCATTGACCGACAGATACGTCAAATGCGAAAGAGAGAGCTCCCAATGGTTAAAGTGGTATGGCAGAACCATAACCGAGATGAAGACGCAACATGGGAGATGGAAGAAGACATGAGGAATCAATATCCAGAGCTATTCTGAAGAGAATTTGGGGACCAAATTCTTTTAAGGAGGGGAGGATGTGAAGTCCTTGATTTTTTAAGCGTGTATTTATTTCACATTTCATCTATGTACTATTTTAACTACTTTACGGCGTCACTTTGACGGGTGAATATTAAAAATAAATATATTTTCGCATTTAATTTCATTTTATTTATTACTTGTGATTATTATCCTTTATTAATTTTATTTCACATTAATGATCATTTGATTGATCATTATTATTATTTGTGCATTTATTAGTCACCTTAGAAATTTAAGAGACTATTTATTTTATAGACCTATACCTTATAGAATTAAGAATTTGATTTAGAATAAGTGATCATGAGACTTATAAGAGATCAAGGAAATCACTATTTATTTTGGAGATTGATATTATTCATCTATTATCATCAATTTTGGGACAAAAAAATATATGGATACCACAATTTCAAGTGAAGTGGATGGCCATGATGATGATTTTAGTGTAGAAATATCTCCCAACTCTTGTACACTTACACCTTATATTATACATCTTGTGTATAATTACACCATATTACAAACCTTATACACATTATCTTATACATCAATTCTTTAATATATTTTCTCCCAACATCTCCCACTATCTTCTAACATTCTTCTTATTCTTCTCAATATTCCATTCTTCCATTTAAACCCATACTTTGACCCCTTACCTTGTCTCTATGCAAGCAACACAAATTCAAGACTTGGAAAAATTGTCCTCCTCCCTCTCTACCTAAGCAATCGGCCATTAGGCCAAAATTTTACAAAATATTTCATTTTTCACCCAACACCTTCATCTCTCAAGCAAATTCTATCCCTTCTCTCTAAAATCCCCCAACATCTCTTATGCATATGTTCATCTTATTCTTCATTTCTTCAAACACTTAACCAAAAACACAAAAATTTCTCCTCCTACTCTTCATAAAATTCGAAACTTACTACTCAACAAGGTAAGAAAATTTTATTCTTCAATTTTTCTTGATATCACCTAGCTTATCCTCTTCACTTGTTAATTTAAGTTTGAATTTTGGTTTGAGGTACACTTAGAAGATAACTTGAAGATTTAGAGACTTGGAACCATCTTGACTAGAGCTCAAGAAATTGTGAAGGATTTGGACTACAAGGTAAGAAATTGGGTTTTGTAGCACATTTTTCTATCTTCCCCTAAAATTCGAAATTTTGGCACTCCATTTTTTAGTTTTGGAGTTTTAGGGGCAGACCTTGGAAGAATTCTTGAGGGTGATCAAGAACTTCATTATTGAGACCTCTATTTGACTCATTTGGTTCACTACACAAGGTAAGCGTAGTATTTGACCTCCTCATCACCTTCTTCTTTTTCTTCTTAATTTTAACCCCATTTATCAAACTCTTTTTTTTTTTTGGTATTTCTTGACTTAGGGGCTGACCTAAGTGAGTTCATACTCAAGTTGTGAAATTTATCCTTTTATTTCACAACAATTCAATTTTTAAGGTGGGTGGAAAAATCCTTTCAACTCCTAGGTCTTTTTCTTTAAAATGCATGTAATATTTATTTCTTGAGAACTTGAGATATATATTATCTATTGCATGTTGATTTTAAGTATCAAGTTGTGAAAATTCTCAAGTTTGCTCAAAAATGTTATTTATTGCAATTTAGGTGCATGCATGTACATTTTAATGATGTATTTGATGAATTATTGGATGAGATGTACATGCATGTTTATGATTCTTGATATTCATGTTTTATTTGACTTATAACCTGTAAAAGTCGAGCATAATTGATTAAAATCGAATTTTTGGACTTAAAATATAAAAATGGCAAATTGGTGGACTTAATTGCAAGAAAATAAAACTTAAGGGACACCTCTATAATATTCGAATTTTGGGATTCTGCTCAGGTTCAAAAATGATATTTGGACATTTTAATAAAGTTTTAAAAGTTTTGAGATAAATAAAATCAACCCTTAAAAGCCCAATGACTAAAATGTAAAATTTTAGAAGTTTAAGGGCTAAATTGCAATTTTCGAAACTGTACCAGCCCCACTTTTTAAAATTTAAAATTATAATTCTTAAGGGACTGGAAATAACATATTTTAAGAGTATTCCAAAAATCCAAGTGTTTAGAGCTTGGAAAGTAATTTTATAAAAATTGAGGGACCCAATTGTAAAAGATTAAACTTAAGGACCAAAATGAAACTTTCAGGAGTTATATACTCCATGTACCTGGAAATACTATTTTAACTATAACATTATGATATTTTGAACCCAAGGTTCAAATTTCATAATAATCGGACCCCTAAAATCCTTAAAGGCAATTATTTAAAAATAGGACAAAAACGAGATTTTCAAAAGTTAAGGGACCTATACTTATTCCTTTTTAAAAATGCTTTAGTCTCAATATCCCACTGACCTTAGTGGCATTTTTTAATTGGAATCATATTAAAATCCCTTCCGGTTTGTGAAATCCGATTATTTTAGGGCCAATATGAGAATTTTATAAAAACTCGACCCCAAAACTTTAAAACCCGAATCTCTAAACAATTTAGAACATTTAGGAACTGACCTTATAATCTTTCGAGGTCGAGACAAAAACTTATTCAACTTTTAACCCCTAAAGTATTAGTTTTTACAAAACGGGGGTAATTGTAATTTTTTTTTTAACAAGGACCTAACTCAAATTACTTTCTTTTAAGAACAACCCTGGAACCTCGACCTATAATAATTATTTAAAATATTTTATTTTCTTAAAATCCTGACTTATCGGATCGTCTTGACCGATTAATACGCAATCACGGGCGACTTCCTCGCCTTGTGGTTCCGATCTATAACGGGACTTATGTCCCACCTAATTATTCAAGACATAGAAGATTACTTATCCTCTCGATAATTATCTTCATCTAAATTACTCCACCAAAGCCGATAAATGTCATGCGCAAATTCTCGAAAACTTTCTTGAATCTGTTTTTTCTATGAATCAATAAACTCGATCGCCTGGTTGACATCATGTACTTGTAATTATTTACTACCGAGTCAACTTGGTGTGTCAAGATCATAGTCGGAATGGATACGTCGGGATGGAACGGGAGACTCTGGCCGCTATTCCACTCTCTGGCCCCATCGTCCTAATCCCACAACTGAGGGACGGAGTTTGTCCAAGGGAAGCGGGTCATAGTACTAGAGGTATAATCAAGATTATGACAATCTGGGCCTAGCTAGCTCTACTGTGGATTTTTCTTTGCCTATGGAGCGATAAGGTGATAGGTCTTGGACCATCTTGCTCGGGGAGTTACAAGGAAGAACGAAGGAATCGCTGTTTGATCCACACGATTCTGGAGTTAATTCGACCCGTTTGGTTGGCGCTACAAATCCGTATGCAACTACTACTTGTATTACTTAGGTTGGCGTTATATTCCGTACGCAACCACTACCTGTCTTGCTTGAATTACATAGTGCTTTTATGACCACGAACTGTTTCATCAAAATTGTATAAGTATATTATTTTAAGTATATATAATACTAGCATTATCTCTATATTTATACAATGATATCATCGTTCTGATATTGAAATGCTTCTACAAAAAATATCTATTTATTTATGCAACTTTTTGGTTAAATAAAACAAAAAAATGAATAATTTTCATAAAAGTCAAAAATCTGGTGGCATAATCGAAAATTTAAAAATTGGATATTAAATTACACACAACTTGAAAATCTTGGTTAAATAAAAACTAATGTAACATTTAAAAAATCATTCAAATATTGAAAAATATATCAAACAACATAGAAGGAGAAAAATCATTCAACTACTCTATCAAACCATTCCATTAAATATTCTCATTGGCTCTCCTATATTTATATGTGATGACACTACTCATATTTATTCTTGCATAACTCAAATTTTATCGAAAATCATCACATAAAGAAATTAGCTTTCAACCTAAAAACAAGGTCCCAATGTTGACCCTTACCAAAAAACTTAAATATGATGAAAAACACAGTGGGCTATCAAACTCCGCTTGTGCATACATGTCTATGAGAGGTCAGCGTCTAACGACAAAATATAAATACACAGTATGGAGTATGTTATCCATGATGATGAGGTAGATAATATACATATTTGTTTGTTTATTATAATGCAAATGCAAATAGCAACCAATTAGCTAATATTAATTTTAAATTCAAATATACTCATTGTTGGGGACAGAATAAACATGGGACAATTAGAAAAACACATATCAAACAATATGAGAAGTACCTAACTGGAAGGACATGTCTATGCAACATATATGTACATAATAAACGATTTTTCTGATATATGTAAGAGTTTTATATTACATATAGATTGTACATTTTATATGCATTCAATTTAAAAATAGTTTTAAAAATAAATAAGTATAGGCCCCTTAACTTTTGAAAATCTCATTTTTGTCTTATTTTTAAATAATTGCCTTTAAGGCTTTTAGGGGTCCGATTATTATGAAATTTGAACCTTGGGTTCAAAATATCATAAGGTTATAGCTAAAAGTGTACTTCCAGGTACATGTACTGTATAAGTCCTGGAAATTTTGTTTTGGTCCTTAAGTTTAGTCTTTTACAATTTGGTCCCTCAATTTTTATAAAATTACTTTCCAAGCTCTAAACACTTGGATTTTTTGGAATACTCTTAAAATATGTTATTTCCAGTCCCATAAGAGTTAAATTTTAAATTTTAAAAGCTGTGGCTGGTATAGTTCGAAAATTACAAATTAGCCCTTAAACTTCTAAAATTTTACAATCTAGTCTTTGGGCTTTTAAGGGTTGATTTTATTTATCTCAAAACCTTTAAAAATTTATTAAAATATCCAAATATTATTTTTGAACCTGAGTACAGTCCCAAAATTCAAAAATTATAGAGGGCTCCCTTAAATTTTATTTTCTTGCAATTAAGTCCACCAATTTGCTATTTTTGCATTTTAAGTCCAAAAATTCAAGTTTAATAAATTATGCTCGACTTTTCCAGGTTATAAGTCAAATAAAACATTAATATCAAGCATGCATATACATTTCATCCAATAATTCATCAAATACATCATTAAAATGTACATGCATGCACCTAAGTTGCAATAAATAGCATTTTTGAGCAACACTTGAGAAATTTTCATACTTGATACTTGAAATCAACATGCAATACATAATATATATACATATATATATATATATATCTTAAGTGCTCAAGAAATAAATTTTACATGCATTTAAGGAAAAACACCTAGAAGTTGAAAGGATTTTTCCACCCACCTTAAAAATTGGATTGTTGTGAAATAAAATGTTATATTTCACAACTTTAATATGAACTTACTTAGGACAGCCCCTAAGTCATAAATACCAAAAAAAAAAATAAGAGTTAGAAAAATGAGGTAAAAATCAAGAAGAAAAAGAAGAAGGTGAAAAGGAGGGCATAAACTACAGTTACCTTGTGTAGTAAGCAAAATGTACTAACTAGAAGCTTCAAAAAAAATAGTCTCTTGATCACCCTCAAGGAATCACTTAAGGTCAGCCCCTATTTTTGAAAAATGAGAAAGGGGTGTTAAAATTTGAAAAAATAGAAAGAAGGAGGAAAAAGGTAGTAAAATTTCAATTCTTACCTTATAGTCCAATTCTTCACAATGTCTTCAAAATCTTGAGGTCCTTTTCAAGATGATATCAAGGCTCTTAGTATCTTCAAGGGTCTTCTAAGTATACCTCAAAATCAAAATTAACTTAAGTCAAGAAATAAAAAAGGTAAGCTAGATGATACAAAGATAAATTGAAGAACAAAATTCTTACCTTGTAGTATAGGTTGGTTCGAATTTTTTGGAAAATAAGAAGGAAATTCTTGTATTATTTTTATTTTTATTTTTTGTTAAGTGTTGGAAGAAGAAGAAGAAGAAAGTTAGAGAGAAGTAGGAGGGAACTTAGAGAGAAGGAGGATGATTTGCTTGAGAGATGAAGTGTTGGTGAAAAATGAACCAATTTGGCACAAATATGGCCTCTTGGCCGTGTAGTAGGAGAGAGAGGGAGGGAGAAAAATTCAATCTTGCAAATGGTCTCTTGCATGGAGACAGAGAGAGGGGTCAGAGTATGAGTCAAATTGGAAGAATGGAATATTTAGAGGAATGAGAAGAATGTTGGAAGATAGTGGGGAATGTTGGAGAATTTAATATAAAAAATTGAGGTATAAGATAATGTGCATAAGGTTTGTAATATGGTGTAATTATACACAAGATGTATAATATAAGGTGTAAGTGTACAAGAGTTGGGAGAATTTCTTCACCAAAAGCATCATGGCCGTCCACTTCATAAGATCATGTGGTATCCATATATTTTTTTTTGTCCCAAAATTTATGATAATAGATGAATAATATCAATCTCCAAAATAAATAGTGATTTCCTTGATCACTTATAAGTCTCATGATCGCTTATTCTAAATCAAATTCTTAATTCTATAAGGTATAAGCCTCTAAAATAAATAGTCTCTTAACATTCTAAGGTGACTAACAAATGTAGAAATAATAATAATGATCAATCAAGTGATCATTAATGTGTAATAGAATTAATAAATAATCATTAATCACAAGTAATTGATCAAATAAATAAAATTAAATTAAATGCGAAAATATATTTATTATTAATATTTATCCATCAAAGTGACGCGGTAAAGTAGTCAAAATAATACATAGACGATACATGCAATAAATACACGATCGGAAAATTGAGGGCTTCACATCCTCCCCTCCTTAAAAGAATTTGGTTCCCAACTTCTCTTTAGAATAGCTATGGATATTGATTCCTCATGTATTCTTCCATCTCCCACGTTGCGTCTTCATCTCGGTTATGGTTCTGACATACCACTTTAACCATTGGGATCTCTCTCTTTCACAACTGACATATATGCCGGTCAATGATCCGGATCGGCTTCTTAGTGTAGGACAAGTTCTCCATCAGAGGAGGAGTATCACGAGTGATGATATGCTCGTGATCTGGTCGATACTTCTTCAATCTCGAGACGTGGAATACGTCGTGCATTCCCACATATTGTGTTGGCAACTCGAGTCGGTAGGCTAACTTCCCGATCCTCTGTAAAATCTTGTAAGGTCTAATATATCTCGGACTCAACTTGCCTCTTTTCTTCGGATTGATGAATCATTTCCATGGTGAGAGTCTGAGAAATACTTCATCTCCGACTTCGAACTCCAAATCCATTCTTCTCTTGTCCGCGTAACTCTTCTGGTGGCTTTGAGCCGTGCGGATCGCTCTTTGATCAGTTTAACCTTCTCCATGGCCTCCTAAACTAGGTCAACCTTTGGAATCGAGGGTAACTTTCGTTTTCCTTTTGGAGTCCGTTGGTCATCAATCTCCCAGTGTAGTGGGGATCTACACTTTCGCCCATATAGTGCCTCGTAGGGTGCCATCCCAATCATGGCCTGATAGCTATTATTGTAGCCGAACTTGGCCAATGGTAAGTGCGAGTCCCAACTTCCTTGGAAATCTAATGTGCAGGCTCGCAACATATCTTCCAGGGTATGAATTGTTCGCTCAGACTGTCCATCAGTTTGTGGGTGTGTTGTTGTGCTGAAACTTAGCGAGGTACCCAACTCCTCGTGTAAGCACTTCCAAAATCTGGAGACAAACCTCGGGTTTTCTGTCTGATACTATGTTGACTGGTACTCCATACAGTCGAATGATCTCTCGGATATAAAATCTGTACGAGTTTCTGCAAGCTGTCAGTCTTCTTGATGGGTAAGACGTGCGCAAATTTCGTGAGTCGGTCTACAACTACCCATATAACATCATAACCTCCTCTGGTCCTTAGTAGATCCATCACAAAGTCCATCGTTATATGTTCCCATTTCCACTTGGGAATCCTCAACGGCTGCAGTAAACCAGATGGTCGTTGGTGTTCTGCTTTTACTCGTTGACAAGTCAAACATCTCGCAACGAACTTCGCTACCTGGTTCTTCATGTTTACCCACCAATAATTCCGTTTCAAGTCCTTTTACATCTTGTTCCCTCCAGGATGTATAGTGTACTTTGAGCGATGTGTCTCTGCCAGGATTCTATTCCTTATCTGCTCGTCATTCGGTACACATACTCGATTTTGGAATCTAATAATCCCAGCTTTGGGTATCGAAAACTCTGGTCTCTCTCCTTTAAGTATCTTCTCTTTTAGCTTTTGAAGATGCACATCTATTTCCTATGCGGCCTTAATCTCGTCCAGCAGATCAGGTTTAACCAAAATGTTAGCACATGTAATCTGAGTATTGGTCCTCGTCGGATTCCAATTGCTCAGTTCTTCTTATGATTTCCACTCTCGAATCATTAGTCTGGAAAAACTCACCTTTCTTTTCAAGGCGTCGGCTACTACATCAGCCTTCCCGAGATGGTATTGAATATCAAAGTGATAGTCCTCAATTAACTCCATCCATCTCCGTTGCCTTGGATTGAGATCTTTCTGAGAGAATATATACTTTAGGCTCTTGTGATCTGTACGTGAAAACCATTAATATTGCTCCGTAGAGATAGGGCCTCCACTTCTTTAACGCGAATACTATCACTGTCAATTCCAAGTCGTGCGTCAGGTAATTGGCCTCATATGGTTTGAGTTTTCGTGATGCATAAGCAATGGCATTTTCTTCCTGCATGAGTATTGCTCCTAGTCCTTCTTTTGACGTGTCACTGTAAACGACAAAGCTTTCTGTTCCCTTCGGAAGGGCCAAGACTGGAGCTGTAGTAAGTCATTTCTTCAGTTCTTGGAAACTAGCCTCGCACTTGTCGTTCCACTAAAACTTGACTTGCTTCTGGGTTAGTCGAGTGAGTGGTCCGACTATCTTGGAGAAATCCTTGATAAATCTTCGGTAATATCCAGCCAATCCTAAGAAACTCCTAATCTCTGTTACTGACTCAGGTTGTTTCCATTCAACCACTATTTGTACTTTCGATGGATCTACTGCGATCCCATTGCCGGATACTGTGTGTCCTAAGAATGCGACTAAGCTAAGCCAAAATTCACACTTGTTGAACTTGGCATACAACTTATGCTCTCGTAGTATCTCTAAAATGATTTTCAGATGACGTTCGTGCTCTTCTCTAGACTTAGAGTATACGAGTATGTCATCAAAGAATATCACTACGAACTGATCCAAATAAGGTCGAAAGACTCGATGCATCAGATCTATAAATGTTGCAGGCGCGTTCGTTAGACCGAGAGGAATTACTACAAACTCGTAGTATCCATATCTGATCTGGAATGCGGTTTTAGAAATGTCTTCTTCATGGATCTTCAGTTGGTAATATCCTTGTTGTAAATCAAACTTTGAATACACTGTCGCTCCTTGAAGCTGATCGATCAGTTCGTGTATCCTCGGGAGGGGATATTTATTCTTGATGGACACGCTATTAAGACCGCAATAATCTATACACAGTCTTAATGTTCCATCCTTCTTCTTGATGAACAGTATCGGTGCTCCCCATGGACACGTACTTGGTCGGATGAATCCTACATCCATCAACTTCTGTAATTGAGTCTTCAACTCTTGCAATTCAAAAGGAGCCATTCTATACAGCGTTCTAGCAATCGGGGCAGTTGAGCCATTCTGTAATACCTCGATGGTGAACTCAACTTCCCTATCTAGAGGGACAGTGGTGAGTTCTTGTGGAAATACATTCGTGTATTCCAATACTATGGGCACTTGGTGAATTTGTGTCTCTACCTTGTGTTTGTTAATTACAGACGCCAAGTACCCTTGTGCCCCTCTAGCGATCGCCTTACTCGCTTTTATTGCAGAAATGATTGGGGCAATCTTAACTCGTGCCCTTCCCAAAATGTCAACTTTGGGCCTTCCGGGTTCGCATAGTTTGATGAACTTACGATGGCAGTCCATCGCGCATGGTGTGTCGATAACGATTCATTCCCAATATCACGTCGTATTCAGATATTGGTAATAAGATCGATCAGCAGGGAAATTTATCTCATCAATCTTAACTTCGCATGCATTATAGATAATATTTGTTATCTGGCTTGCGCCCATAGAAGTTGATACTTCTAGACATATAGGCATATGTTCCATGCATGCATGCAGCTTGTGTACAAAATGCGGTGCGACAAATGAATGCGATGATCCAGGGTCAAACAGTACTTTAGCATAGTGGTCAGATACTAGAAGCGTACATTCCACCACATTTGTTGTCTCGGAGCCTCATGCCCGGCTAGTGCAAACGCCGAGGGGTCATCTCGCTCGATTACCCTGGCCATTGCCCCGGCCGTGGTTGCACCGTTTGTTTATGTCCTCATAATTTGGGCAATCCTTCGATTGATGTTGACATCGCCACAACGCAAGCATCTTCCTTGTTTGTGCCCACGATCGATGGCGATATGTCCCGCTTCCGGGCGTGTGCGCCGACGTCTGTCCCGTTTTTCCTTGAACTGGTCCTTTCCCCTTATCCGTTCTGGAAATTGGTCCTTTCTGAAACTTGGCAGGCTGCTTAGATGGTTGTTCTCACTGCCTGCCTTTTCGATCGTTTGATGGCTTGTTCTATTGGATCGCCTAATGCGGTTTGATCCCACTCAATGCGAGAGTTCGCTTCTTCACCGGCTGAATATGTGGCGATTCCGATCGGGAAGTTGTTTCTGAAGTTCCAATTTCAGTCCTCTTGTGAACTTGTACAACTTATATCCTCCTCAGTACTGATGGTCCCTAGAGCGTATCTGGATAATCGATGGAATTCTGACTTATATTGGGCTACTGACATGTTCCCCTGTCTCAGCCTGTGGAATTCATCCCAACGTGCTTTCTATACCACTTGAGGGATATATTGTTCATTAAACTCAGCCATGAAATTCTCCCAAGTTCTGGCTACCCTGTCTTGGTCCCATTTCCTTTCAACGGATCTCCACCATCCCTAGTTGCCGATTCCAGTTGAAATACAGCGAGTGTCACCTTCTGCTCGTCAGAGTATTGAAGAGCGTTAAAGATGTTCTCTAGTTTCTCAACCCAGTCTTCCGCTTTCAAATCGTCTGGCTCTCCTAAGAAAATCGGCGGGTCAAACCGCAGAAAACACTCTAGAACTCGATCATTTGTCTCTCGGGCGGGATCAGGTGCACGCTGATTTAGCTCTGCTTGTTGCCTCATGAAAACTAAGATCTGTTGCAGGGCCTTTGCAGTTAAATTCTCTCATGCAGCTGGTGGAGGAGGTGGTGGTAATTAGGTGAAGGTACCGTTCCCAGGTACATCAAGCGTTCCCACGGGGAACTCACGGGTCTTCCACGCCCTCTATATTCGCCATTCTCGTATCTCGAAGTGTTAGTTACAATCCATAATAAATGATTCCATTAAATGCTCGCGTAAAAGCAAGTCGAACATAACGAAAATAATATCGATTACACAAGACACAAAGTAAAAATGCGAGGAAAAGGCATATCCATTAATGTAAAATTTGGAGTACACCAAATGAAGCTCATACAACAACAAAGACAAAAATCTAAAGATACGGCGGAATAGAAAATTAGCGTCTAATACAACAAACGGTACAATCCAGAAATAAATTTATCTATTCATCTTCGTTGTCGACTCACGCCCACTACCTGGACTCGATCGGGCTCGGGTAGTGCCTCGGCGTCCCGCCAATCGATGAACTCAAGCTACCGATCGAGTGCACGAGCATCATCAAGAGGACGGCCTCAAATGCCTCGGGCTCCCGGCCTCGGTTGGATCCTCCGGGATCCTCCTCGGAGATCCTCCTCCGGGATCCTCTTTGTCATGAGCCTCTTGGTCGGCTAATGGTTTTGCCTCGGGCGGTGGCGATCTTTGGCGCATTAGCCGCTAAGCGCAGCTTCGGGCGGCGTCCCGCGGAGATAAGGCCTGTGTGAGGTCCTCAATCGTCATCTTCTTGATAATGGTCTTCTCTAGACGTTCAATGGTGTCCTCAACATGTGGGCGTCCATCTCCCACTTCATGCGGCCGCCGCTCGCTTTCATCTTCTCCCACGTATTATACAGTGCTCTGGATTAACTGGATCTGGTCGTTTGGTGCACGGATGGTGCCTTCGCGATCTTTAATAAGGAGAGTCAAGTTGTTCTTATCCTCTTGGCTCTTCACCAGGAGGCGCTCTAGCTCACGTGTGCGGTGACGCTCCTCCGTCAGTCCAGTGGTGGCCCGGATACACTCCTGGTGCCAATGGATCTTCAGTGCTCTGTAGTTCTCCGCGCGAGCCTCAAACACATTCCACCAGGTCAGGGGTGTTGGCTCCATCCTGGTCAAACACAACTAAGATGGATTAGGTGAATATAAACGGAAGGATGAGGAAGAATAAATAATGTCACTCAAGAGTCAACTAGGTCAAGATAAGTATAACTATGGATCTCCAAGTATAAAATTCTTAACTCAGTCTAAACCTCAATAATACAGATTATATGCCATTTTGAAATTGATTTCATACTTAAATAGTCAAGTCGTGGTACTACCCAACAGGCATCGAGGGTCCTATCTCGGGTCAGCTTGGTGTAAGTTTCCATCCTACTAGCCGAGCTCTGATATCAATCTAAACTGTCACGCCCTAGACGGGGGACGCGGCGACGATCCACAACTTAAACATAAATACAAGTAAACCAAAAAGTCTAGACAAATGATAACATAACCCCAAATGAAACAGAGTCTAAAGCAGCGGAAATAAAACTACAAGTACTAGTACGGATTACAAATACATCTCAACAAACATCCAAATAAGCTTACAGTCCAGAATTATCCAAATTAACTTACTGTCCAACGAAAAGAAACAAAGTACGCATCGAATCACAACTTAAGAGTCAAAGGGTCCTATGCCCTTAAGTTACGTCTTAAAAGGAAAGACAAAACGAAATAGTCCAACAATAGCAATCAAAAGAAAGTAAGTCCAATAGGCGAAGCACGGGAAAATCATTCTGTGGAAGGTTCGGCGCCTTCAATGAACTTCCCCATCTAGCCATTAGAAAACAGGAGGGGATGAGATAAAAATTCTCAGTGGATGGGGTGATCGTGTGCAAGTGTGGCGATATATATAGTTAATGCTAGAATACCGTTGTATGAAAAATACGTGAGTCGTGATGCATGGTTCACACACAGTTCACAAGCATCGTGATATATACTTAAAATAATATACTTATATAGTTTTGATGAAATAGTTCATGATCATACAAGCACAATGTGATTCAAGCAAGACAGATAAGATTGCGTACGGAATGTAACGCCAACCCATGCAAGACAAGAAGTGGTTGTGTACGGATTTGTAGCGCCAACCAATGCAATATAAGTAGTGATTGCGTACGGATTTGTAGCGCCAACCAAACGGGTCCGAGTAACCTTAATCGTGTGGATCGACAAGCGATTCCTTCGTTCTTCCTTGTAACTCCCGAGCAATATTGTCCAAGACACATCACCTTATCGCTCCATAGGCAAAGACAAATCCACAAAGAGAACTAGCTAGGCCCGAGATTGTCATAATCATGATTATACCTCAAGTACTACGACCCGCTTCCTTGGACAAACTACATCCCTCTATTGCGGGATTAGGACGATGGGGCCGAGAGTGGAATAGCGATTGAGCGCCGGTTCTATCCCCAATGTATCCATTCGATCGTGAGCTCGACACACCAAGTTGACTCAGCAGAAATAATTACAAGTACAGGATGTCAATTAGCGATTGAGTATATTGATTTAGGGAAAGCGATTCAGAAAGTTTTCAAAATCACGTGTGGCATTTATTCGCGTTGGTGGAGTAATTTGATGAAGACAATTATTGAGGATAAGTAATCTTCGATGTCTTGAATAATTAGGTGAGACATAAGTCTTGTTATAGATTCGGAACCGCAAGACGAGGAAGTCGCCTCATGAACGCGTATTAATCGGTCAAGACGATCCGATAAGTTAATAAATTTTTGAGAAAATAAAATATTTTAAACAATCATTGTAAGTCAGAGGTTCTAGGGCTGTTCTTAAAAGAAAATAATTTGAGTTAGGTCCTTGTTAAAAGAAAAATTTACAATTAGCCCCGATTTGTAAAAACTAGTACTTTTGGTGTTAAAAATTGAATAAGTAAATGTCCCGACCTCGAAATATTACAAGGTCAGTTCCTAAATTCTCTAAATTGGTCAAAGATTCAGGTTTTTTAAACTTTTGAGGTCGAGGTTTTGTAAAATTCTCCTTTTGGCCCTAAAATTGTTGAAATTCATTTCGGGCCCTAAGTTTAAAATAATTGGATCTCATAGAATGGAAGGGTTTTTAATGTGATTCAAGTTGTAAAATGTCACTAAGGTCAGTGTATTGGAAAAAAAAAGTTTTAAAAATAAATAAGTATAGGCCCCTTAACTTTTGAAAATCTCATTTTTGTCCCATTTTTAAATAATTGCCTTTAAGGCTTTTAGAGGTCCGATTATCATGAAATTTGAACCTTGGGTTCAAAATATCATAAGGTTATATTTAAAAGTATATTTGCAGGTACATGGACTGTATAAGTCCTGGAAATTTTGTTTTGGTCCTCAAGTTTAGTCTTTTTCAATTTGGTCCCTCAATTTTTATAAAATTACTTTCTAAGCTCTAAACACTTGGATTTTTTGTAATACTCTTAAAATATGTTATTTCCAGTCCCTTAAGAGTTAAAATTTTAAATTTTAAAAGGTGGGGCTGGTAAGTTTCGAAAATTGCCAATTAGCCCTTAAACTTCTAAAATTTTACAATCTAGTCCTTGGGCTTTTAAGGGTTGATTTTATTTATCTCAAAACCTTAAAAACTTTATTAAAATATCCAAATATTATTTTTGAACCTGAGTACAATCCCAAAATTTGAAAATTATAGAGAGGTCCCTTAAATTTTATTTTCTTGCAATTAAGTCCACCAATTTGCCATGCTCGACTTTGCATTTTAAATCCAAAAATTCAAGTTTAATTAATTATGCTCGACTTTTCTAGGTTATAAGTCAAATAAAACATGAATACCAAGCATTGATATACATTTCATCCAATAATTCATCAAATACATCATTAAAATGTACATGCATGCACCTAATTTTGCAATAAATAGCATTTATGAGCAACACTTGAGAAATTTTCATACTTGATACTTGAAATCAACATGCAATACATAATATATATATCTCAAGTGCTCAAGAAATAAATTCTACATGCATTTAAGGAAAAACACCTAGAAGTTGAAAGGATTTTTCCACCCACCTTTAAAAAATGGATTGTTGTGAAATAAAAGGTTATATTTTACAACTTGATATGAACTTACTTAGACAGCCCCTAAGTCAAAAATACAAAAACAAAATAAGAGCTAGAAAATGAGGTAAAAGTCAAGAAGAAAAAGAAGAAGGTGAAAAGGAGGGTATAAACTACACTTACCTTGTGTAGTAGGCAAAATGTACTAAGTAGAAGCTTCAAAAAAAAATGGTCTCTTGATCACCCTCAAGGAATCACTTATGGTCAGCCCCTATTTCTCAAAAATGAGAAAGGGGTGTTAAAATTTGAAAAAATAGAAAGGAGGAAAAAGGTAGTAAAATTTCAATTCTTACCTTATAGTCCAATTCTTCACAATGTCTTTAAAATCTTGAGGTCCTTTTCAAGATGATATCAAAGCTCTTAGTATCTTCAAGGGTCTTCTAAGTATACCTCAAAATCAAAATTAACTTAAGTCAAGAAGTGAAAAAGATAAGCTAGATGATACTAAGATAAATTGAAGAACAAAATTCTTACCTTGTAGTATAGGTTGGTTCGAATTTTTGGAAAATAAGAAGGAAATTCTTGTATTATTTTTATTTTTATTTTTTGTTAAGTGTTGGAAGAAGAAGAAGAAGAAAGTTAGAGAGAAGTAGGAGGGAACTTAGAGAGAAGGATGATGATTTGCTTGAGAGATGAAGTGTTGGTGAAAAATGAACCAATTTGGCACAAATATGGCCTCTTGGCCGTGTAGTAGGAGAGAGAGGGAGGAGAAAAATTCAATCTTGCAAATGGTCTCTTGCATGGAGACAGAGAGAGGGGTCAAAGTATGAGTCAAATTGGAAGAATGGAATATTTAGAGGAATGAGAAGAATGTTGGAAGATAGTGGGGAATGTTGGGAGAATTTAATATAAAAATTGAGGTATAAGATAATGTGTATAAGGTTTGTAATGTGGTGTAATTATACACAAGATGTATAATATAAGGTGTAAGTTTATGTTGGGAAATTTATTTTGTAGATTTTGATGAATGCCATGTAAAACTTAAACTAGAAAGTTGGCACCCCATTTTCCTTGTAATTTTCTTTTTAATAGATTGGGCTGAAAAGCGGAGTCGAGTCAGCTAAGCCTGGAAATACAAGAAGTCAACTGAAGACTGAAGTGAAGACTCCGTTGTGGAACAACTGAGTATGGCCAAGAAGGTAGATCAAGAACTTGACTGAAGTTGTATCAACTGAGGAACAACTGTGTGAAGTGTCAGTCTAAGTTATCTCAAGAAGTCAAGTCACAAGTTGAAAGTGACAGTTGAGTCTTCAAATGATTGGAGCAAACTCAAGTCACCTGGAGAATTAGGCAGCAGCCAAGAGAAGTCAACTGAAAATAATCTATTGCACAAAAGTCAAGAACATTACTTAAATAAGTAATACTTCCTTGCTGCCAGGTCTTAAAGCGCTCGTCCCAAAAGCGTGCAAAATGAATAAACCAATGGGAAGCACTGCACCTCGTGTCAGAACCTGAAAACCTAACATTTATTTAATACGAGGAAAGGTCTACATCATAAGATTGAAGACTAAGAAAGACAAGCCAACGAACACAAGTGTCTTTTAAAAATCAGCATATCTCTTCAACGGGCAGATTTTTGAAAGTTCACTATAAAAGGCTGAGGAATCTCATTGAGAAAAGGTTACTTGAACCACGAACGAGCAAGCATTATTCAAATTGAACTCGCAAAATATTCTCAAGATATTCAAGAAAAATCCTCAATCCGAAATCTCAAGGACATCAATCCAACACAAAGTTGTGAAGGAAAGATAACTTCAAATGTTGAATAGGAAACTTTTGAAGAATCAAAAGGGGTCTACTTTCCAAGGAGGATTGTAGAAAGGTTCAAGGTCGAACCAGTCTCAAGTTATTCGAGGGCTTCGTGATCAAATCCAAGAAGCTTGAGAAAGTGAGTCAAGTAGCAAGGTTTGCCGCCCGTGAAGAAGTTTCGAGCGGACGAGAAGCTTGTTGTGTGACCAAGGCATCTCTAGATCGAGTCCAAAGAGCAAGTGTTTGTGTGATCAAGACTTGTCTCTAGATCGATAACCACTTTGTGAACCGATCATTACTTAGTGGATTCCTCCAGAGTTGGAGAAGAGAGGATTAGAGAATTACCCCATCTTCGAACCTCGTATAAAAATCATTCGTGTCATTTATATTTCAAAGACTTTTATTTCTCGCATACTTACTTATATCTCACGATAATTTGCTATCCAACCGATAATTAACTAAGTGCTAAAATCAAGTGTTAAAACAAGTTTAAATCAAATTCAACGGTGATAAGTCTTCCGCTGAAAAACTCAACACAGCCAAGTTAAAGTTTAGACTAAACAGCTGAGTTATTCTATTAACAAATTCTCTCGAGTTTGTTGAGTGGCTAACTCGTTGATTAACTAACTTAGTTGTCCCTCTAGGACTTAGCTGTGTGTTAACTCTATAATATTTTAAAAGGACTAAATCGAAAATTTGGTAAGGTTTATTCAACCCCTCTTCTAAACCTTACTCACACCCCTTGGGACCTACAAGTGGTATCAGAGCGGTTGGTTCATTGAGCCTTCCGAATTGGTTACTGAACTAGATCTCTATATTTTCTAAAAGATTTTTAACACTTGTATTTTAAAATCTTTCATTCTTAGCAAAAGTTATTATCATGGAAGTAAATCGACACGCATTTCTATGTTCACTATTGAGGAGTTTGATGACTAGAAAATTCGTGATGCATGCGTGCTCATCTATCCGCTCTCTACATGATGAAATGTGGCTAGTGATAGAGAATGGGCCACCGCAAACATCGAAAGTGAACACACCTAGCAAGAAGAGCACTGCAGAACGGTGAAGGAGAAGAAGTTGTCGTGGCTGGCAAGACCAACCATGGTTGAGAAACCAAGGCCCGAGTGGACCAATGATGATAGAAAGAGATACAACTTGGATAATGTGGCCAAGGACATTCTCTACAAGACATTGGACAAAGCAATGTTCAATAAAGTAAAATCTTGCAAATCTGCAAAAGAAATATGGGATAAATGAACTTTAATTTGTGAAGGATCTGAGCAAATTAAAGAAAATAAATTGTCTGTAGCTGTACAAAAATTTGAAAATTTGAAAATTTTAAAATGCTTGCAGGTGAAACCTTGGATCAGCTGGATGCCAGATTCACTAAAATCACAAATGAGCTATCAACACTTGGGAAAGAATATACACAAAAGGAAATGTGTATGAAGATTCTGAGAAGCCTCCCAGCTGAATGGGAAATAAAAGTCATGGCTCTGAGACACTCAATGAACCTCACAACAACATCCAATCATGAGCTGTTCTCAGATCTCAAAGCTTATGAGTTTGAGTTGAGAAGAAAAGAGCAAGAGGAGATAGTTGTACCTAAGACAGCTGCACTGATAGTCAAGGATGGAAAGAAAGCTGAAGTCAAGGAAGCCATAGACTAGGAAGAGATTGCCCTGATGGTTAAAAGATTCAACAAGTTCTTCAATAAGAACTATATAAGAAACAAGGGTGAATCCTCCAGGAGACATTCAACTCCTTCCAAGTCAAGGGAAGACAGGCCACCCAAGAAAACTGAGCACCAAAGAGTTGAGTATCAGAGAGCTGATAACCCAAGGACAGAAAGAGCTAATCAAAGAGCTGAGAACCTATGCTGGAATTGCAGACAACCAGGACATTTTGTAATTGATTGTTCCTATCCACCAGTCAACAAGTACAGGGATGAAGAAGAAAGAAAAGTCTTCAGAGAAAGAAGACAGGAAAAGAAGAAAGCCACGTTGGATACTGAGACTGCTGAGACAACTAAGTCGAAAGAAGCAGCAAACTCAGAGAGTAGTGAAGTTGACTACTCAAGTGATTCGGAAGAAGAAGCAATGATTTGTCTAATGCCTAAAGAACAAGATCAATCGGGCAAGAAGATGAGGTACACTCTAACTCATCTCACTCAGATTCTAGTGATAGTGATTGTTATACACACACTTCATCACCCACTGATCTTTATGATTCATTAGGCAAAATGATGAAAGACTTTGAGCACATTAAATCCTCACACACACTATTAAATGAGGAAAACAGCCCATTTAAAAGCTAAAACTCACAAATAATGACAAATGAGCTGAGTACTCTAAGTCACATAGCTGGTGAGAATAAGGAGCTGAAGGCTGAGAATGCTAAACTAATAGCTGAGATAGCTGCTATAGAAAAGAGGGAAAATGATCTCAAAAATTTGATTGCCTCATTTACAAAGGCATCTAAATCATTGGGTGACCTTATTATGAGCTAAAAAGAATGTGGGATAAGACAGGCATAGGATTCAATCCCTTTGTGCCCAGTCAAACTCCTAGAGTGATTTTGGAAAAATGATCTTCAAGTAATGAAGCATCTCAAAAATCCAAGACACCAAATGTTGCACCCACATTCATTCCAAAGCACAATCACAAACAAAGTGGCCTTAGATATAAAGGGAAAGGAAAACAGCCAGTTGAGTATGCTGAGAGGACAGTGAGAAGAAATCCAAAACAGAGTTCCTCAAAGAAACTCCAAATAGGAAGTACTGTGAAGAATAAACAGAGCTACCAAAAACCCCGTAAGTTTTATCAAAGAAACACAAATGATGGGAATGGTAGAAATTACCCAAGCCAAGCTGATTGGAACAATGTGAAAAATCATCAAAGACCAATGGAATACAAGCTTAGATGGCAAAGACCTAGACCTCAGCAAAGGTCATTCCAAAGGCAAAAGAGCTATTATCAAAGACACATATACACCCAGTGCACTACACTCGTAAATATCACAACCACCCAAAGAAGGCAATTGCTAAAACACACACACAAGCATACGCAGACAAAAGAGACAACTGTATGAACCTAAAGCCCCCAAGAAATTTGCCAAAGTGAATTATGATTATGGCACAGATAAATGGCAAACTCTTAGAGTCAAGTCATTTGGCTATATGTTGGTTGGATCATCTTACAAAGACTAACCCCTCAGGAACCAGGCAAGCATGGGTACCTAAAAACTAATTTCCTTGATTGCATGTTCAAGGAACAGCTGAGTGCCAAGGAACCTGGTACATGGATAGTGGTTGTTCCAGACATATGACAGGCAACAAGAAAAATCTGTCATGATTAAGGAGATTAAAGGCGAAAAGTCATATTTGGAGGAAATGAAGCTCCAGGGGAAATAAGAGGCAATGGATCTATCAAGAAAAATGGATTGGAAATAACAGATGTTGCTTATGTTGAGGGACTCAACTTTAACTTGCTCAGTATAAGTCAACTTTGTGATAAAGGCTACAATGTTGGATTCAATATGGGAGTGTGCCAGATTAAAGATGTTGAATCAAATGAAATAGCTACAAGGATCAAGACAGTAAAAATATGTATGTGGTAGACTGTCTCATGCCACACCAAGCACTGTCTGTTAGCAAAGAGCACATCCGAATCAAGTTGGCTGTGGCACAAGAAGCTGAGTCATCTGAACTTCAAGACAATCAACAAGCTTGCAAGAAGTCATCTTGTGGAAGGATTGACAGACTTAGTGTACAAGAAGGAAAGTGTATGTGATGCATGCCAGATGGGAAAACAGATCAAATCTTCATTCAAGGAGAAACCTAGTCCTTCTTCAACAAGGATATTACATCATTGCATATGGATTTATTTGGTCCAATTGAACCAAAAGATAAGTGGAAAGAAATACACCTTAGCGGTGGTAGATGATTATTCAAGATATACATGGACAATCTTCATGTGCAAAAAGAAGGAAACTTTGCAGAAGTTACCTCAGCTGATGAGAAGAGTTCAAAATGAAAACAGCCAAACCATTATAAAGATAAGGTTTGATAGAGGAACTGAGTTTGTCAATGGGATAATTACTCAGTATTGTGTTGAAAATGGTATTTCTCATGAGTTATCTCGGCAAGAACTCGGCAATGAGAATGGAGTAGCCGAAAGAAGGAAATGTAACTCAAGGAAGTCGCAAGACCATGTTAGTCAAGGTCGACTACCTAAGAGATTTTGGGCTGAAGCCATCAACACTGCATGCTACACTCAAAATAGATGCATGATAAATAGGCAGCTGACAAAGACTCCCTATGAAATCTGGACAGGGAGAAAGTCAAATGTTGGGTACTTCAGAATATTTGGATGTAAATGCTTCATCCACAACAATGGCAAGGATAATCTAAAGGCTTTTGATGCTAAATCTGATGAAGGTATCTTTTTGGGATACTCAGTTGAAAGCAAAGCCTATAGAGTGTTGAACAAGAGGACTATGGTCACAGAAGAGTCTATTCATGTGGTTTTTGATGAACCTAATGTGAATGGAGAAGACATTGAAGAATTAGCTGATAAGTTGAATCAGCCAACTATGCAGAAGAGTCCTTATGTTGAAGTCAAGCAAGAGTAATCAATCAAGATGAAGATGAGATAGTTGAATCTCAAAGACAATCGAAAATCAATCGAATGATAATGAAAGAGTCGCTCAAGTCAACACAATTGCGAGACAATTTGAACCCGACGATTTGCTTCAACTCCGATGTGAGATGGCCGAGAGACCATCCACCGTGAGCTAGTTATTGGAGACGTGAGTGATAGTGTAAAAACCGATCCGAGCTCAACAAGAAGCAATGTTCACTTGTTTTATTTCCCAAATAGAACCAAAAGATGTGTCTCAAGCATCGATGACACACATTAGATTCAAGCCATGCAAGAAGAATTTAATTAATTTGAAAGAAATAAAGTATGGGAATTCAAAAAGAGACCAACCCATCGTAATGTTATTGGCACAAAATAGGTTTTCTTAAACAAGATGAATGAGGAAGGATCCGTGGTAAGAAACAAAGCAAGATTGGTAGCCAAATTGTATTGCCAAAAAGAGGGGATAGATTTTGGTGGAACATTTGCCCTCAAAGACTAGAAGCAATAAGGATGTTTCTTGCCTACGCCGCACATAAGAACTTCATTGTATATAAAATGGATGTGAAAAGTGCATTTTTAAATGGACTCATTAGAAGAAGAAGTCTATGTTGAGCAACCTCCGTGCTTTGAGCGTAAGACTCTTGGAGACAAGGTGTACAAGCTCAAGAAAGCATTATATGGATCAAGCAGGCACCAAGAGCATGGTATGATACATTGTCTCAATTTTCAATCGACAATGGATTCATCAAAGGTAAAGTGGACAAAACGCTCTTGTAATTCAAGATGGGAGAAAGTATATCGCTTGTTCAAATATATGTGGATGATATCATTTTTGGATCCACAAATAAAAGAGTGTGATAAGTTCTCAAACCTCATGCAAGGCAAATTTGAAATGAGCATGATGGGAGAGCCGACTTTCTTCCTA
Source organism: Rehmannia glutinosa (assembly GCA_016081115.2). Classification (NCBI taxonomy): domain Eukaryota; kingdom Viridiplantae; phylum Streptophyta; class Magnoliopsida; order Lamiales; family Orobanchaceae; genus Rehmannia; species Rehmannia glutinosa. The sequence continues at coordinate 24,912,976 of CM071930.1, forward strand.
GGACTTCAAGTTAAGCAATTGAATGATGGAACTTTCATAAGTCAAACAAAGTACACGTGAGATTTAATGAAGAAATTTGGTATGGAAGAGAAGTCTTCTATGAAAATACCAATGAACACATCACCAAGATGGACATGGATGCAGATGGTAAGGTCAGAGATCAAACAAGATACGAGCACTCATTGAATCACCGCTCCATTTAATGTACCAAACAGATTTACATCACCTTTGTTGTAGGTATATGTGCAAGATTTCAATCGCACCAAAGGAGAGCCATATGACCGCATCTAAGAGAATCCTATGATATCCGAAGGGATACGTGAAGTTGGCTTATGGTATCCAAAGGAAGGTGGATTCAAGCTAATTGGTTACTCGTGACTCGACTATCTTTGGATGTAGAGTTCATAGGAAGAGTACTGTGTACATGTCAAATACTTGGAAACAGATTGATTTCCTGGTTTAGTAAGAAGCAAAACTCAATAGCCACATCCACAAATTAAAACAGAGTACATACACGGGCAAATTGCCAGCCCAAGTTTTATGGATGAGACAAAGAAATGAGAGATTATGAAATTGAAGAAAAAGAGATTCCAATTATGTGTGATAACACAAGTGCTATTGCAATCACTCGTAATCCCGTGTTGCATTCAAGAATAAAGCACATTGATGTCGATATCATTTTATAAGAAATCATGTTGAAAAGAAAGACATCATTTTGGAGTATATCTCAACCGATAAATAGTTAGTCGACATATTCACTAAGCCCTTATGTGAATCAAGATTTGAAGAGCTTAAGCATGAGCTAGGGTTAATTGAGTGAGTTAACACTCGAAGACTCAAATCAAGAAATGGAAGATAAAACGTGAGAAATGAACAAGTTTTTCACATCGCCCAAGTGAAAAATGACCATATCGGAAAGTTAGTCAGATCGAAAGTTAGGATACCGTGAGTCACTTAATGAAAAGAGAGAAGAAAAGTTAAGTCATTTGTGAAATAAGCTGAGTCATTTATGAGCTAAGTGACAAAAACACGGTCGTTTTAAATGAGCGGAATGTTTTTAAGGATGACGCCAACGTAATAATGATGGGTACATCAAAAGTCGCATAGTAAGCATATGATTGATATAAATGCTACCGCATTAAATGCGAGGAATTCAAAATGGTTTGACGTGCTAAATCAATCGTTGATCTTGATCAAATTTCAAAAATCAAAACCCGTCCTTTCATAACCCTTATACACGGTTTTCGTCTTTCTCTCTCACACTTTACTAAAAACTATTCATCTTCAAAGCAAGTTCATTTCTCTCTCGCATACCCTACGAGTTCTCAAGCAAGTTTATCAAGCTTTATTCGGTAAAAACTCTACAAATGGCACCAAAGTTCGATTTTGTTAAGTTATCAAAGCAAATCCGACTGCTGATCAACCGTGGATTTTGAAGGGATGGTAAAGCTGGGGTTCAGATGAAACCCTAGTAAAGAAGATAGCTGATATGCTAGAAAAGTCCGGTCTTAGGCCTTTTCTTACTATGGAGTACTCGTTCACCTACCTTGAAGAGGTGGCGCAGTTCTATGTAAACGCTGAGGTGCAGGACGAAGGAATCAAGTCCTCCGTCCACCGCAAGGACATCATGATTACACGCTAAGGATCTTTGCGGAGCATTGCTTTGCCGCCTGCCTCGAGGGTATGACGGAAATAAACATAGTTGATGTTAACTTGGTTGTGGCATGGAAAGAAGTAGCCAAACCAGAGTGTGCTGCGAAGGTAGTCTACACAGCTGAGAAGAAACTGCTGAAGGACGACTATCACAAGCTGATGGATGTCGTTGCAAAGTGTGTAGACATGAAGTTTGGCAACTTCAATCAGCTGTCAAAGACTAAGCTGATCGTCATGGCTGCGATCATGCAGGGAAAGAAAGTGAAACGGGCTGAGTTCGTGTACAGCAGACTCTGCTAGAATGTTGGGAACAAATCATACAAGGAAGATGGATCCTTTAGAGGATCACTCGGATATGGCCTCGTAATTGGCCATCTGATGGAAGTGAAGGGCATTCCACTTAAACATGGAAAGCCTTTCCATGTAAACAAGAAAATGTTCAGGGCAAATCTTTCAGGAGCCCTAAAGAGAGCCCATGCGAAGAGGGCGGATACAAGTGAGGGGGGATTAGCTGACCCCGAGGACACAGCTGTAACCTCCCCTCCCAAGAAGAAAACTTGCAAAGAAGAAGGCTGCCCCATGCAGCAAAGAAATAGGATGCACCTGCCCCTGCAGCCGAGTCACCTGCCCGAGCAGCCGTGTCTCCTGCCCCTGCAGCCGAGGCTGAGAAGAAAGCACAAATACCATCTCCAGCTATAAGGAAGAAGAGGACTGCCAAGACGAGAAGGGCAGCTGCCTCTAAGGAAACTCAGAAGGCCTTTACTTTCGAAGAACCGGAGGAAACAGAACCAGACATTCCTCTGGTTAAAACCAAAAGAAGAAGGATAGTTAAGCTTTCAGAGCGTGAAAGGACAGTTGAGTCCGCCACTCAGCTGGAGAAAGCTTCTGAGACTGCTGACACTAAGGAAGTGCAGTCTCCTGAAGTAGTTGATGAAACAGCCAAGTCTGCTGAGGGTGATCAGCAGAGGCCCCAAGAAGACCCAGCTGTGGAGAGGACAGCTGAGGAAAAAGAAGCAGCTGAGACAACTGAATCTTCAGTTGAAAAAGTTGTCTCTCCGCCTGCTACGGATGCTGCTAGAGGAGAAGAGCAACAGAGCATGCTATCTTCCATTCCAGAATTGAACAGCAAGGACAAGAAGAGGAGGATGAGGATGATGATGTTATCGCATTTTCTCCTGTATATCCGACATCCACCGCCGCTCACGTGAATGGAGGCGTGGAAGCTAAGTCACTCAAAGTAGTTCGTGCCCTTGATGAAGACAATCGCTTGAACATCTTGAAAATTTTCAAGGAGAATGCTCAAGCCCAGAGCAAACTGAGGATGTCAAGCTCTCGAGAAAGCCAAGATATGTCCTCATCGAACTCGAACACACTCACCCTCATATAGATGTGTTGTCGTGAGAGTGATGATGATATGGATCATATTTCGCAAAGGAGAAGTCGACATGCAACAAGCTATGAGGGAATCCAGTGATGTTGCATGAGCAACACATGTTTGAAGGACCAGGAGAGTCCTCACAATCTCTCCCGCAGATAGACCCACCGGGAGTAGTGCAACAGATTGCACGATTATAGCCGCAACTACATCCCCAAAGACACTCAAGATGGGTCCAAGGGACTTGGCGATGAAACCGGGAATTTGGTCACCCAATTTGAGCCAACCCCCATCAAGTAGTGTTACCACCGCCCCACTACCGAGCACTCAACGGAAGCTGACGCGAGAGTCCGGGAGAAGAGTGACCCCATCATCACTACCACCGGTGTGCCACCGAGGGGGAAATCACTCCACTACAGCAGGTCGGAGGTTGCCGCGGATGACTCCATAATGAAGAAAGGAGGGGAAGTGGAAACTGAAAAAGAACCACAAAGCAGTTGACATTGACAAAGCTCGGACATTGAGTTTGTCCCACCAGAAGTGTCACCGCCTTGCAAAGCAAGGACACGTTGTTGCAAATGAGGCATAGGATGGAAATGCCCCGGAGTTAACACTCTGGGCAATGAAAGTTCAATCCAAGGGGTTAAGACTCCTTCGGATGCCACGGTCCAAGACCCTAAGACAACTGCGTTTGTCGAAGGGAATGTAGAAAGCCTCTCTGCAGTTGAGACTGATGGAGGTGTTGAAGGCCCAAGGGAGGTTGAGACTTCCCTGGGTAAAGCTCAATAAGTTCAGAGCATCCCTCCTGTCAACATTGTTGAATCTGAGAAGGAGATTAGTGCACTTAATGACTCCCAGGAAAATCTTGACATATCATTTTTGGGGTCTGAAGATGAAGCTGTGTCCACACCTGTTGAACATCAAAAGGACCCACCCGAGGATGTTCTCCCTACGCCACGAGCCGAGTCGAGTTTTAAAGTCGCTTGTCAAACTTTCAACTTCGATGATGAACCAAACCCTGTGTTTCATCATCTTCCGATGATCCGATGTTGCAAAACCGAGAACAGTAATTCATTTAGAAAATCTACTAAGGCCGAAGAAGTCATTAAGACATCCGAGGCTCGACCACCGCCAACCCACTCAACAAGGCCCACTGAACCGAGTCATCCGCGCAGGCTCCTAAAGCAGCAGCAGAATCGACTCCACAGATCATCAGCAGTACTGATCGAAATTTCAATCCCTTATGTGCGAGATGATACTTTTAAGCAATTATTTCACTTTTCACTTGAGGCTTCGGAGCTAGAGGAAGAGAAACCTAAACAAAGAAATGACAATACACGCTCGAGAAGATCCAATCATCCCTACCGACTCCATTATACCAAAGAGACTTTGATTTTGATGTTGAATGGCCGCCATTTAATCAGAGTGACAGATGAGATCCGTGAAGTCTTCACGAATATCTCTGGAGAGATTGAGAAGATCGAACGGCACCAGCCTCATTAGATCTACGCCCCGGACAACAGAGATGCCACCCTCACAAAGCAGACTTGAGAGGGATAATGGCACGGATCGTGGAGTGGTGTCGCAAAGAAAGTGCAATGCGATACTTTAACAAGTTCGATATTTCAAGGCCTTATACAATAAGATGCTTGTTTGGAGTGCTAACAATGCCGATATGAGGCGAGGAGGACGCAGCGTATATGGAATGATTGCATGCCTCCCACACAACTGAAATGGAGTTACTGCGTGAATTTCATCGAAAAGAAATTTGAGTGTTAAGGAGAACATGAATACGAAGTTCAGCCTTCTCATGGCTGAAATGAAATTGGTGGCGTGAATCAAATGCTACTGCTCGTTGAGAATTTCAACAAAGACATGCCGCACAGACTCAAGCGTAACTCGGCTCTCGCCAGATGGACTTCATGCTCGCAGGATGTTTTCGGGGTTCCTCTCTCCTTTGATGATGCCAAAAAGGGGGAAGAGAAATACCTGAGGAAATTGGAGGAAGAAACAGCTGAGAAGAAAAAGGAAGAAGTAGTCGTTGAGAAGAAGAAGGGAAAAGCAGTTGAGGGGGAAAGGTCAAAGGATTTGACCTTAATGATTGTTGAAACCCCTCAGCAAGGTCATGTCACAGCCTCAATAATCAAAGATACTTTCCAAAGAATCGCCGATCGAATACTCACAGTGCCCATGTCGAGAAAATAAAGATTGTAGTAGTGAGATCGATTTAGAGTTCGATAAAAAGATGGATGCCCGCATTGAAGCAGTTGATGAAACAATTCGATAAAGCATTCTCGGGCAGGGAAGGATCAAGATGCTATTCCAGATGACGGATCCGAGCCAAGATCGGTTGAAGATTTAAAACTCTCGAATCCGAAGGCTATTTCAAGAATATGTCGGTAACCCAAGCCTGGGATCCGTGATCGGGAGAAGGGTCCGGTTATGCGAAGAAGGCGATAAAGCAGACTACCAAAGAACCATTCAATTTGGTAAGCGAGAAGACTCCGTCACAGATACACCCGAGGAGGAGTGGTGGAGGAAGAGGTTTTCGACCTAGACCTCTGTCAAAAATATCGAATATGTAGATCCGGAAAGAAATGAAGGATCTCGGGTGGGCTACGATGAAGTAGCTTAATCCGGGAAGTGGCTAGAAAGAATGTTGATTATGTGAAAAGAATAGAAGAGGAAAAAAGAAGACAAGACTGCTGCTATGGGAAGAAAGGAAGAGAAAAGATGATGTTGCGAAGAGAGCTTATGAAAAGAAGAAAGCAGCTGAAGATGAAAGAAAAAGAAAGGAACCGGATGATGACAGAGCTGAATATGAAAGGAGGAGGCAGCGAAGGAGATGAAGTGTTGTTGTGAACCCTTCATGTATTTTACTTTTGTAAATACATTGTTGTGTAAGTCATCTGTACTTTTAATAAAATATTTTGTATTTGTATCTTAGCATAGACGCTTGTAATTTCCTTAGATTTAAATATACTCTGATACACTTTGTAAACAGCTGTGTAAAGGACAAGAATGTTATGATCAATAAAATGATTGATTCTACGCATACATTCTTTGTTACTGCATTGTCTGTATGTATCCCTGTTGTTTACATATTGTTTAATGTTTTTAAGTTTTGGCATCATCAAAAAGGGGGAAATTGTTGGGAAATTTATTTTGTAGATTTTGATGAATGCCATGTAAAACTTAAACTAGAAAGTTGGCACCCCATTTTCCTTGTAATTTTCTTTTTAATAGATAGGGCTGAAAAGCTTAGTCGGGTCAGCTAAGCCTGGAAATACAAGAACTCAACTGAAGACTGAAGTGAAGACTCCACTGTGGAACAGCTGAGTATGGCCAAGAAGGTAGATCAAGAACTTGACTCAAGATGTATCACCGAAGAAGAAATTTGTGTGAAGTGTCGCCTAAGTCATCTCAAGAAGCCAAGTCACAAGTTGAAAGTGACAGTTGAGTCTTCAAATGATTGGAGCAAACTCAAGTCACCTGGGGAATTAGGCAGCAGCCAAGAGAAGTCAACTGAAAATAATCCGTTGAAAGAAGTCAAGAACATTACTTAAATAAGTAATACTTCTGCCGCCAGGTTTTAAAGTGCTCATCGAAAAGCGTGCAAAAGGAATAAACCAATGGAAGCACTGCACCTCGTGTCAGAACCTGAAAAGTTGAACATTCATTTAATACGAGGAAAGGTCTACATCTCAAGATTGAAGACCAAGAAAATACAAGCCAACGAACACAAGTGTCTTTTGAAAATCAGCATATCTCTTCAACGGGCAGATTTTTGAAAGTTCACTATAAAAGGCTGAGGAATCTCATTGAGAAAAGGTTACCTGAACCACGAACGAGCAAGCATTATTCAAATTGTAACCTGCAAAATATTCTCAAGATATTCAAGCAAAATCCTCAAGCCTAAATCTCGAAGGACATCAATCCAACACAAAGCTGTGAAGGAAAGATAACTTCAAACTGTTGAAGAGGAAACTTTTGAAGAATCAAAAGGGGTCTACTTTCCAAAGAGGATTGTAGAAAGGTTCAAGGTCGAACCAGTCTCAAGTTATTGGAGGGTTTCGTGATCAAATCTAAGAAGCTTGAGAAAGTGAGGCAATGAAAAGCAAGGCACGCCTGTGAAGAAGCTGAGTCAGACGAGAAGCCAGCTGTGTGACCAAGGCATCTCTAGACTGAGTCCAAGAAGCAAGTCAGCTGTGTGATCAAGACTTATCTCTAGACTGATAACCACTTTGTGAACCGATCATTACTTAGTAGATTCCTCCAGGAGTTGGAGAAGAGAGGATTAGAAGAATTACCCCATCTTCGAACCTCTATAAAAATCATTTGTGTCATTTACATTTCAGCACTTTTATTTATGCATACTTACTTATATCTGCTGATAATTTGCTATTCAACTGATAATTAACTAAGTGCTAAAATCAAGTGTTAAAACAAGTTTAATCAAATTCAGGGGTGATAAGTCTTCCGCTGAAAAACTCAACACAGCCAAGTTAAGGTTTAGACTAAACAGTTAAGTTATTCTATCAACAGCTCTCTCGAGTCTGTTGAGTGGCTAACTCTGCTGATTAACTAACTTAGTTGTCCCTCTAGGTCTTAGCTGTGTGTTAACTCTGTAATATTTTAAAAGGACTAAATCGAAAATTTGGTAAGGTTTATTCAACCCCCCCTTCTAAACCTTACTCACACCCCTTGGGACCTATACAAGAGTTGGGAGAATTTCTTCATCAAAAGCATCATGGCCGCCCACTTCATAAGATCATGTGGTATCCATATTTTTTTTTGTCCCAAAATTGATGATAATGGATGAATAATATCAATCTCCAAAATAAATAGTGATTTCTTTGATCACTTATAAGTCTCATGATCACTTATTCTAAATCAAATTCTTAATTCTATAAGGTATAAGCCTCTAAAATAAATAGTCTCTTAACATTTTAAGGTGACTAATAAATGCACAAATAATAATAATGATCAAACAAGTGATCATTAATGTGAAATAGAATTAATAAATGATCATTAATCACAAGTAATTGATTAAATAAATAAAATTAAATTAAATGCAAAAAAACATTTATTATTAATATTTACTCGTCAAAGTGACGCGGTAAAGTAGTCAAAATAATACATAGACGATACATGGAATAAATACACTCTCGAAAATCGAAGGCTTCACATAATTCTTGTTGAATAAGTATAACAAAATATCTAATAATGATCAAATATAAATTCAAAGAGTATACTACACGGTCCGAATAATACATTATAAATTTGGAGAACAAAATTAAAGTTTACAAATTCAAAAAAAAAAAAAAGATATGTTCAAATTTAATTATTGAAAAATGAGATTTAAATGTATTCAAAAAGTTTTCTAATTAGTTTCAAAATTGACTTTTATATTTTTATTTAATATAGTTTTACAAAAAAGTTTTCCAGAATATGAAGTGAACGATTTATAAGATGATGTTCTAAATTTTGAATTGCTTTTTAATATTTGTAATTACTATTTTGGATCTCCTATAACTATTACAAGCATAGACGAAGCTATCAAGGGGCACGGGGCACTGGCCCCCCTCAAATTTTGAAGAAAAAAATAGGGGTATTTTGGTCATTTTACATTTTAGTCTTAAAATAAATAAAAATAGAAAATGGGAAAAAAAATGTCTTCAATTATATTTCCTTCCTTTTTTTCCTATTTTGATTTGTAAATCTTGAAAAATATGAATCTTAGTCATTTTATCCCTTTTCTTTAAATTTTGTACATTTTTGAAACTCCGCCACAAACTTTATCTTAAATTTTGCATATTCTCTCGTGTCTCTATTTGTCATTTTTGGTATATTGATGTAATTGTATTTTGTTATTTATTTTTGAATATTAAGATGTGATTGAACTAATACAATGATTTATCAAAACTTCCACTTATTTCAAATTTGATGTATTATTTTTCATTTTTATATGTTGTAATGGACAAATTGTCAGCTTACGTTTTGTAAAAATGAAAAATAGTCATAATTTTAGAAAACATATTTTTTATCCATTTCAACACGGTCATAACCTTCTTGTGTTCTCTAGTGAGGTACTTGATTATATTTCAAAAATTGATGTTGTACATTTCGGTCTATAGAAATGAAAAGGGACAAAGTGAAAATTTTTGAACTAAAAAATGACTAGAAAATATGGTTACTGTTTTGGAAAAGTAGCCAAAAATCCGACGAACTTTATCCGTGTTAATATTAACCGGGCCCCCTATCCGAAATTTCTGGCTTCATCACTGATTACAAGCAAATTTGTGATACCAAACTGTATTTTTGACAAATTTCGTGTAACCTATGTGGTGTTGTTCTAGTTATAAACAAAATAAAATCATCTAATAAAATAACCAAGTAGCAGGAGGAAGACTTTGTTCGGATTTGTTAGTTTGTTGAAGCCTCAAGTCTTCATTTTTATGTTCAATATTTTTAACTCAGTTAACAAATATCTTGAAGATGTCACAGTTGTAGTAACAAAATTAGAACTTTTAAATTTTTTTTTTTTGAAAAGGAACTTTTAAAATAATTCCAATAAACATAACGTTTTTACACAAAAATATAAATAAAAAAATAAATTAACACATGATGTTTTCTTATGACCCAATCTCTGTAACTTTCCTAATAATTAATCTCAAATTAGTGTATGATTAATAAAATTAATTGGCTGCGATTGGATGTGCTTTTATTTCTTTCACTTTCACTTTTATTTTTAAAGTGAATAATGGTGAAAATTATTTTTGAAAAGTGGTGAATATTTTTGAGAGTGTGATTATATGTAAGATGAAAATGTGATGATGATAGTTGATGTGATGATTATTGTGTAATAATGATAATTATTCCGATGTTTTATAGTAAAATAATAAGGCAAAAACTCATATAGACCGTCTTACGGTCTCAACGTAAGACGGATCCTATTGAATTACGGACTGGACGCGGATCTCGTTGACCAGGTTCATGGTCAATGCCACCTCGCTTTTTTTTTTTTTTTTTTTTCTGTTTGCTTTTTCTTCCGTTAAAAGAAGCGATTCGAGAAAAAGTATCGGTTATTTTAGATAAATTATCATATTTTTTAATATAGCAACAGATTATGATTACATTACATTGAAAGAAAAATAAATATATTAGAGTTAAAATAACATCTTTATAAGTAAAAGTATATATTTTTTGAGACAAAATATCATGTTTTAAGAGTAAAAATATATGTTTTATAAATAAAGTATTACATTTTTTAATAATTAATACAAAGAAAGATGAATAATAAATATGATAGAGTTAAAGTAATACTTTTATAAGTAAAAGTATTTGTTTTTTGAGATAAAGTAACATGTTTTTTAATATAGTTACAAATTATGAATATATTACAATAAATATATATAACAAAGTTTATGTTTTTCTTCCTCAGTTAAAGTAACACTTTTATGAGAAAAAGTATCGGTTATTTTAGATAAAGTATCATATTTTTTAATATAGCCACAGATTATGATTACATTACATTGGAGGACAAATAAATATATCAGAGTTAAAGTAACACCTTTATGAGTAAAAATATATATTTTTTGAGTCAAAATATTATGTTTTAAGAGTAAAAATATCAGTTTTTTAAATAAAGTATTATATTTTTTAATAATTAATACAAAGAAAGATGAATAATAAATATGATAGAGTTAAAGTAGTACTTTTATGAGTAAAAGTATTTGTTTTTTGAGATAAAGTGACATATTTTTAATATAATCACAAATTATGAATATATTACAATATATATATATAAATATATATATATATATATACAATAGAGTTAAAGTAACACTTTTATACGTTAAAGTATCTATTTTTGAGATAAAATATCATGTTTTTAATATAGTCACAAATTAGAAATGAAGAAAAGAAAAAAAAAAAAATAAATATGATATAGTTAAAGTAACACTTTTATAAGTAAAAGTATCCGTTTGTTGAGATAAAGACGATTTCTTAATACAAATACAAACTAGGAATAAAAAAGAGAAAAAATAAAAAATAAATGTGATGTAGTTAAAATAACACTTTTATAAGTATCCATTTATTGAGATAATTTATCATATTTTTAATATACTTGCTCGATTTAAACTTACATTTTATAGACATTTTTATTTTTCTTTATTACCATGCGTATTTATAAATGTGTTTATATACATATATATTAAAAATTTTATAATAAATCTCACAAGCGCAAAACGCCATAGCGGATTCTTTAGCAACAGTAAC